>VZTT01048179.1:40262-73502 GCA_013400855.1 Buphagus erythrorhynchus
GAGGAGCAATAAAGTTCTCAAAGTGTTATAATGAAACTTCCTGAGTTTATCAAGTATTTACCTGAAGATTCAGCCTGTCATCTGTAACTAGTATGTGAAATTCAGTGTTGTCAGTTCAATGTCCTGACTAAGCCCATAATTTTAAGAACTCATTAATATAGCCAGCAAAGCAGAAAGTGCCTGTGGATTTCTCATGGATGGCAGGGAATGAAATTGAGGGGTAACCAAATTTAGTGTTTTATTCAGTGGTAAATGTAGTATGTTTATTTAGCAAAAATATTTTTCTGTATTTAGCAAGAATCTCTTTCTGTGTTTAGTAACTTTTGCTAGTAATAAAATGAATTTTTGTGCTGACTACTCCCAAGAGAGCAGTTTATGGACAAATTCAGTATGTAAATGCATGCTTACCTCAGTCTTTGCTTTGCATTTTTCCATCAGGAATAGAATTCTCTTTAGACTTCTTTGTTAGCTCTGGTCAAGAGTAAGATTTGACTCATTTTCTACAGCCCTTGAAGGCAGCTCATTGATTTCAACTAAATTATTGCCTTTTTGATGACAGACTACTGCATTATTTAAGAAAGTGAGTGCTTCTGTGCAGCCTCCTACTCGCCTGCCTGGTATCAGACAGTAATAATTCTTCAAGAAAGTATCAGTAGAGAATTTAGAGATTGTTAATTGCTAGGTTTATACACCCCAGACCAATTGTACTCCAAATTTCCCCCCATTATTTGAACAGTTGATACTTCCATGAAGGAAAGTTTAAATGGCATTGGTATTAGCTACTACTGTTAAGAAAATAAATTTTTGTTAAATAAATGAATGGGACCTTTCTTCAGTGGTACTCATTGCAAAAATGTTAATGTCTTTAGAAGCTATTTCATAGTAGTAGTGAACAACCTTTTAAATCAAAGCTGTTCCCAAGTGAAGAAAGTGTAGCAGTTTTGTTTGGTTTAGTTTGTTTTTTTTTTAATTAGAAATTAAATTGGAATTTTAATTAGAAATTACTGTGATTTTGTGGACAGTCAAGAGTTTATTCCTGAGCTGTAATCATATCTGTTTAATTGCAGCCCACATTAAAATNGTAATCATATCTATTTAATTGCAGCCCACATTAAAATTCCCTAGCCAAGAAATTTTAAAGAGTGTGCTATGAACATCAAACCATGAGTTTACTCTTGGATTGATTATTATCTTGGTGTGATGAAAAATAATTGTGAAAGTGTGGTATATGATAGCCTTTCTTTGGCTCTGAGTTAACATTTGCAAATAAAGCATTTTCCTACAGACGACTAATGTCCCCAGTTAGACAAGAAATTATGTTTATATATAAATTAATAGAAATGTTTATCAATTATGGTGTCTTCATATTCTGCTACTACCAATATCTGCCAACTGTTTTAGCTGTAAATTACTTCACATATAGAGTAGGCCTAGCTATGATTTTTAAAACATTTCAAGAAGTTTGATCTAATTACAGAGTTCTGAATCAGAAATCAGTTCCTTCAGGTAATTTTTATAAACCATCTAAAGCAATTAATACAGAAAAGCTATTGTTTCACAAACAAAAAGCTGAATTAATAACCAGCCATTCCTACCTTCCACAATTTAAGGCTATAAGCAGGCCAATGTTGTGATTTTGCACAAGTCCCTGGCTGATGACTTTGAGAAGTTCTGCCATGCAAATGATGGACCCCTGCCACTGCTGTACAGAAGTCAACCAGGTGACTGGAAATGCCCTTCCCTGAGTAGTGATTCGGATATCAGGTAACTACAGACCAACTCTGCTGGCCAATATTCTGAAGTGAATGCTGGTGGTGGTTAGGAGGATTTGAGGAAACAGCCTGGTTACACTGTTGAGTATTTTGAACAACGTTCTTTACTTGGAGTTATGCCTTTGAATGAAAACCATTTGTAACAGCCTGATTACTTTGTTCTTGAGCCACATGTTATGGTAATTGTCAGTATTACAAGTATTTCTCTAATCCAAAGGTGAAATTTTGTGTAAATTTTAAATATTTTGCAGTCTGAGCCTGCAGAATTCAATAATAGGGTTTTATATTTGTTTTATTTACTAGAAACATGGCCATGATGTCTGCATGATACTTGTAGAGTCTCTGAAATTTGAAAGATGTACTCCTGTGGTAAACACTAAAAGCAAGGTTTAAACCAGCTTCCTAATTTTTGAAAGCCTGAGACAAGATACGCATAAGGGTTCTTTACCTATAAAAACCTAAAAAGTCTCAATCTCTAACATTCTGTCTGCCAGCTTGGTTTTGTGCAGAATAAGATGTTCTGGGGGTTTTGCCTATGTTTGCTTCATTGTTAGTCAGAAAGAACAAAATGGATAAAGCAGGTTGTATCTTGTGGTTTCACACTGGGTTTATGTCAATTCAACCAATTCACCTTGTTTTCAAAAAAATGTGACAAAGATGTGATAACTTCTTATTTCACTAGAACTGACTGCCTACAGTACAGAAAATATGAGCATGGTGCTTGTACTGGATCACTGAAAAGCCTTAAGGAATATTCTGAACAACTCAAGGACATGGTGACTTTTTATTTAGGCTGCAGCTTCTCTTTTGAAAAAGCAGTCCAAAAAGCTGGCATTCCTATCAGAAACGTTGAGCAAAAATGTAATGTAAGCATGTACAAAGTAAGTATATGCACACACACATAATCTTTGTTGTAATTTTGCCTGTGAGTTTTGCCCATATTCACATTAGGTGCATATATCTATTGTTCAAATCAGAGCTTTTTTTTCTCTGCCTACACAGTAAGTTAAGGTATGTGCTAGTACTGAGCGCATGAAAATACAGGGTAAAATATTCCCAGCCTCAGTTCAGTGTAAGGGCAATCTCCTTTTTTATTCATTTTTCGTGACAAAGCTTTCCCTGTTTCCTGTGGCATCCATTTCATTTGGATTCTGTTCTGGTTTGCCCTCTCTGTTTCACCCAATGATCCATGCACTGTTCTGACCATGTCTTTATATGTGTCCTGCTCTCCATACCAGATCCTGCTTGCAGTTGGAATATTCCTTTTATAAACCAAGACAATAGCATTTTCTTCTGCATGACAGCCACATTCTGGATTTTTCCTGTGACAGTAGAGCCTTTAAACTGCACGCTTACTACAAACCCAGGCCTCTGGGCCAGAAGATGTTTCCAAAGATGAGGTGTCTACCATAGCACTGAAAATTATGACTGTGCTCAAAAAGTTGCGGTGTACATTTTAATGGTAACAGAAGTCTTAGAGTAATTCTGGCCCCAGTAAATGAAGCCCTTAATACCAAGAACATTGAAATGCACATCTACATGCCTTTTTCATTTAGTTCATGCTGTGCTACTGGAGAAAGGTTATTGTTGTTTTCAGTATTATTACACAATCTGTGCTATGCTCCTCGTCAAAATGAAGGTGCAAACGTATCTCGTACCTGAGTCCTTCTACCAAGCTTAAGGAAAAAAAAATACAACTCTGTATCTGCTTCTAGCATTTCAGAATTTGGAGAATTTTATTGTTTATAGCACATTAATGCTGTGAAGAATTGCACAGTGTGTTTCTACAGTGACAGGTGTGATTATTATTATCATTATAAAGGCTTTAAATGAACATTTTCTAGACAACTCTAGTGCTCTGGATGTCTTGTTTATGTTCAACTGCAACTCAGATATCTGACATTTTTTCCTGAAAAGCTGACCTGCTTTATTTCTAAATAGAAAAGGTGCCTCAGCCTCACAGTTGGTGAGGATGATGAATTCCATAGAGCCTTTGTAGAGGTATGAAAGATTTTTATGTATGGAACTGTCATGTAGCTTCTGTACAAGTGGATACTGCCATCAGCAGTTGCTGACCCTGGTGTGTTATAGGGCACTGTATTCAATAACAGAAGGTAGATTCAGTCTAAGCAGATTTGTAGCTGTGCCATAATTTTTTATTAGCTTTTTCACCTTCTGTAGAGGGAACACACCATTGATTTCTGACAATATTCAACATATACTGAGCTCATCTTGCTGTGTGCACTGGAACAAGGAATGCATTAAGTTAAAAATTTTAGTGATCTACGTGATGGAGCTAAATTATGGAATCTTAAAGGAAAAAAATACGGGATCCTGAGATTTTTTTTCAAAAGGATTTAAAATGAATGTTAGAATGAAGCCTTTCTGAACTCATGTATAGCACAAAGATTTAGATTTATTTATTCTAAAATTTTAGAAGTATTATTCAATATTCCTGCTAACACTGGATTCTTTTGAACTGCCAGACATCTGTGCCTTGCTACAGCATTTCTATGTTTCACTGCAACTTAGTAGTCACAATGAGACCTATTCCTGAAAGCAAGCTGGGAGCAGCTGTGCTAGCAACATCTGAATTAAAAGAAGCCCATGGAGCACCAATTCACATAGGTGACCCTGGTCAGTGCTTTTCATTTCTCATTCTGCATGTACCTGATTGTGTATACAGGTGAAGGGGGAAAGCATGGGAAGTGGTAGGACTGAAATACCTGCACCATTAAATCTGTTTTAATCCTTTCTAATGGTCACAAACCCTAATTTAAAAGGAAAAAGAAAGAAAGAAAAAAAGAAAAAAGAAGGTTTTGAGTGAGCTGAACACACTGATTTCTTAGATAAAAGATAGTTGTTGGAGGTAAGTAAGTTATCTGGCAGGGGTGGTTTTGGTAAAAAGTGTAATCACATTTTTTTGAAATGTGTACAGTTTCATTTATATGTGAATACTTTCTTGCTGTCAGAGATTCCAGTGACAGGATAGCAATGACTGACAGCATGGGGAGAAGCATTTTGTGTCTTAGTGGTTGAATATGAAAGTAAATACTGCATTATTTTAAAAACTACTGAAATAGCATACAATCAGCACAAAACTTAAGACAAAATGAATAGCAATATGACAAGATTTTTTTTAAATCTAGTTTGAACAAAAATGGAAAAAAAAAAAAGGAGGCTGTTTGAAAGAGAACAAAACCAACCAAACACCTGTAACATGAAGATAGATTAAAGTAATTTCCCCCTTGCTGTCAGAAGTTTGATAATCATGGGCTATATACACAGAAGGATCACATTACAGGGCATGGAAGGAGATGTCACTGGTTAACATAACACTCCAGTAATGTACTTGAGTAACATATCTGAGTACTTAAGCCTGAAAAACTAATAATGAGTCATTACAAAATAGTAAATTATCATATATACAGGTTATATAAATTAATTTCAGAAAAGAGAGTGGTGTATTAAAGCATCTGAAGAATTTAAAATGAAGGGAAGATAGCAAGTGCTTAGAATTACCTAGATTATTACAAGTAGGTGTTAGAATAAGGCAAAAGACAATTCAGTGAAAGGCAGCTAAGAGTGAAATGTGTTTATCTAAGACAGAGAGGAAAAGAGAAATTGATCATTTCTCTAGCTAAAGAACGTAGGAAGTTAACGCAGTAGAAAATGTGTTCTAGGAAGAACTCATTTTGCACAGCAATCATTTACTCGTTTGCCAGTGCTATGAATAGGATTCTTCTGTTGATCCAGAAGCCTTATATTATCTTGGAAACTCAGCATAGATGTCTAACTTGCATTTTGTTGCAGAAATAAGGTAAATACATTTTTACTGGTGTTATTGAGTACAAAAAAAGGGAAGTCAAGTCAGCTCAGGCTCTGAGGATATGCACTCAAAGGCAAACTAAATATTCCACTTTAGGGGGACTTGACACTCTTGAACTCTCAAGTCAGTGTCATTAAATGATGTTTGGGGTCCACCCCCCCAGCATTGCAGTATTACTGCATAATTAGAATTGCTCATGATTTCATTTTTTATCAATTCCAGGTCTGCTGGGAATACAAGATCTTTCTAAACCAGACTATGGAGATCCAGTTCACCTTCACCCTGGTGATATTCCAGTGTTTTGGGCCTGTGGAGTAACAGGAGTAGAAGCAATTATCAACTGCAGTATGTGCTGCTTAGAGACTCTTTTAAAATTATCTCTCAATCTCTTTTCTCTCTTTCTGTTTTATTTTTTTAAAAAGGAGACTGAATTGGCTGATTAGCAGGCTTGACTTTAGGGTAAGATAAAAAACAGCCCAAACAACAAAAAAGCCTTTGGCAGGAGAGTTTTTGTTGTGAAATGCAGGTCTACTTTAAAGAAAATTCTTGCTGAAATTTCACCACTTTTGTGTATTTTAAACGTTTAAATCTATAGCTCTGGCAACATCAAAACATCTTTTTAAGCATTATAAAAAACCCAAGAAGTTTAAAGGCATTAATTTTTAAGCTTCTTCCTTTTAAAATATTATTTTGTACTACATTGAAGTAAAGCAATAGTAAAGGAAAAAGAAAAAAAGAGGAGAAAAAAAAAAAGAGAAGCCAGAAATCTTTCCAAAATGTTGTCAAGAGCTAGCAAATTGATTGACATGAAAAAGAGTTCTCATAGAGAATGTTGAGCTTTTAGTTTTCTCCAAAATTAAGTAAATGTGACACACATTACATAGATGAAACTTTTTCTTCTGCACAGTGTTTCTGCACTGTGTGCAGTCATTTATGCAGGCATGAGCACAAAGGGCAAGAAAACACAACAAAACCATAGTAACCATAGTTATATACTTCTCTAAGTCACTATGTGGAATGAAATGCTGTATTTTCATTCTTACTGAAAAAGAAGCTTAATAATCACAGGCAATATGTTTGGGACAACCCTGGGAGGTCATCTGCTTTGTCCTTCCCTCCTTGCAAGATCCCTGTGGTTTCTTACAGATATTTATCTGAACTTCTTTCAACACCTGCTCTAATATGTTCAGCTCTAAGAGGAGTCTTCTTTCTCCTTCTTACATACAATCTCTTCTCTCCAGTCCTAAATCCATGCTGAAAATCCTACTCTTTCCTGAATTCTTTAGCAAAGCTATTCATCTTCCTCGTGCATCCTTGTTGTGGGGAGAGGAGAGAAAAAATTTGCCAATGTCCTTCCAATCTGTTGCACAAGTGGCTGTCTATCGTGCCCTTGCCTGGAACAGATTTTCACTTGTGTTTATTTCTCCATTTTCTGTATTAAAACCAGTTGTCATTAGTGCATTCCAGGGAATCTTGGGATAGTTTTTATTTTGCTGTGCTACTTTCTCAGCTAGGAAGTTTAAAATCTGCCATACCACCAGTAACCATACTTTAGATGGATCTGCTAGCTTGTCACAAAAACTGTCTGCTCACAGGGTTTGGTGAGGTATAGTAAACCTCAACAACCATGTTACCCAGGTGCTTTAAATTGCTAGTCATAGAGTCCCAACAGATGTAGCTCAAACCAAGCACATAAGTACTTAGTAAAGAAATATCTTCTCCATTTTCACCCTTCTAACAAAGAAAGTTTTGCTTGTTTAAGTATACCAGTTATGATTTACTTAACAACATACCAGTTTTGCCAAATCAAGTATTACCTAGATTCAGACCTCTGGAGTCAGTATAAAGACACGAAATATTTTCAGCTTAGGGACCTACTATGCTGTCAGCTCTAAAGAAGCTTATTTTTCTCCAGGGTTTTAGAGGCTACTCATATTTCCTTTGCTAACACTTGCTGGTCCCCTTTTATTGTTATTCCTTGCTAGTTTAAATTGTCATGGTTTAACCCCAGCCAGCAGGATTGGGGAGAGAACTGGAAGGGTAAAAACTGGAAAACTCATCAGTTGAGATAAAGGCAGTTTCATAGGGAAAGCAAAAGCCATGCATGCAAACAGAGCAAAAAAGGGAATTAATTCACTGCCTCCCATGGGCAGGCAGGTGTTCAGCCATCTCCAGGAGAGCAGGGCTCCATCACAGGTAATGGTGACTTGACAAGACAAATGCTATCACAACAGACCTTTTGGGAGGGTAGCAGAGTTCCATTCTTAGGTTGCCTCAAGTTTAGACCAAAGAGGACATTGTGGAAAAAACTGATCTCAACTACCCACATAAGCTTTTTAAAATGAAAACATTTTCAGATGTACATGTGTACATTTCTTTCTCAAAGTGTGTTAATTGCTCTGATGTAACTTAAAATATCACCTGTTTCTGTAAGTGTCATCAGGCAGGGACTCTGTCGTTATATTAACCAGCTTTTTGAAATTTTATCATCCCTGTAATTTGTTACATTGCAATACTAACATTTAACTGAAGTTTTTTCATTCATTTTAGGAGCTCCATTAGCTTTTACTCATTCTCCTGGCTGCATGTTCATTACTGATGTAAAGAATGACAATGTCAGATCTTCGGGAGGAGTCCCACAGGTCCACTGCATCTCTCAAGATCCTCTGCATTTCAGTATTGTGTCAGAAGAAGCAGCCCAAAAGATAAAGGCTCTAGAGACCCTAATTGGAATAGATCCAGGTATAAACAAAAATTGTCTCCCTTTAATGGATTTGTTATGGGGTATAAACCACATATCCTGCCTTTTTAGAGGTTTTTAAGTTCAAGAACACAGTAGGAATCTAAAGGTGATTTTAAGAATTTTTTATGGAATACAGTGAGTTTATGTAACTAGGTCTTATATTTTCTGTTACTGTAGTTAATATCAGAGTCTGGCCAAAATAATTCATTGTGGGTAATGGAATATCTGATCTTGATGACTGTATGCTCCCAAAGTAGACAGAAGCAGACTGAAGGGTCCACAAGGAACAAGAACTGTTACTGAGTGAAACTGAAATTGATACGTGAAGTACAGGGCACCTCAGCTTGCTGGTAACAGCTGCATGGGGATTCACTACGGAGTAAATAGCACATTTCTTTACATATATTCATGACTACTGTGCTCCTACCAGAAAATTCCAATAGTTGCATGTGTTTTTCAAACACCACTCTCAACACTGAGGTGTTGTGTGGTGGACCAAAGGGACCAGGGTCACCACAGAAGGCTGAGCAGTGGGGCTGTGTGCATGCAAGGAAGAGAGGGAAGTAAAGGCAAACTGAGCAGTGCAACCATTCCTAAAATACACACTGAGTTAGTCCCCTCTGGCTGCTGTAAAGTCTGAGCTCAGTGTGCCATAAATTTTCTGAAATCCTCTGTAGGCAGTAGTGGAAAACAGCTTACACTCAGCACTCCTAGACTCTGGGATTGGGCTGTGTGCATGCATTTGGGTCTGTTTATTTTTACTCACAAGGCCTCTCCTTTCCCACTCTCTGGAGCTGGCTTGGCACGATGCCATGCTCTGCAGAAATGCAGGACCTAACTTAAGAGTTAGTTCATTTTTTAGCTCATTTGCTAAAAGAGTGTACAGTACTTTGTCTCAGTTAATATACACCACTTCTTGGAGACTTGTATTCTGCTTAAACTTTAAGTTTTCTGAACTTTTTTCTCTGTCCATTATCTGTGTATTGCCTGTGTGTTATTTAGGAGGAACAGAGGGAAAAATGTCAAAGGGGAAATTGAGGACAAAAAGAGGAAAATGTGGGGGTAAGGAGAGTGAGAAGGATGAAGATATGAGGAGATTGGGAAACAACAGTGAAGATTTGCCTCTATAAGCCCATCATGCTGGTACTCATGGTTTTCTTGAGTGCTAGAAAATTGAAAGAACTGAGCTGTGAATTTTTTTCCAAGTGACAGGGAAGGAACACAGGATAGGAAGTGTTTGAACAATGAAAGCCATACACAGATAATAGTGTTGCCTATTTAGGAACTGTTAATATTCACCTATTTCTCAAAGTCTGATAACGTGGTTCTCTGCTACATGAAGTGTTACAAGAACTTCTAGTAGTCACCTGGATACCACTGTATTAATTGAGTTTATTAAGTCCCCAGGTAACTTACAATGTCTCTGAAACCTCACTTCTGAGGTTAATAATCTCATTAAGGGAAATTTATATAGGAATTAGCTCTTCCCATAGGGGATAGAGTTAAATAGAGACAAAGGACCAGCTTACACATCTGAAGTCTTCATCAGAACTTGTATAAGGTCTGGGATGCTTGAGTTGCAATCTAGCTTCAGTAGCTAAACATGATCTAGCAGGACTGTCAAAGGAAAACAGAGGGCCAAAGGAAAGGAAACAATATGCAGTAAGCTCTCAGAAAAAGCTATTTACACTTATACCTAGAAATGCTAGGTATAGTAATTTTCAAAAGCCAACATTCTTAACCTGGAAGCACAGCCCATTTTCTTCATTACTCATGTCCTACAACTTCTTAGGTTTCCTGAGGAAATTACCCCAATTCCTGTCTTCACCAAAGGTTTCTCTCTCTCTTTTTTTTTTTTTTTTTTTTTTTAACCCATTTTATGTCACTAAAGTATGTACTTTCACCCAGAGGGAGACTTCAAAAGGAGAATGATAC
Source organism: Buphagus erythrorhynchus (assembly GCA_013400855.1). Lineage (NCBI taxonomy): Eukaryota > Metazoa > Chordata > Aves > Passeriformes > Sturnidae > Buphagus > Buphagus erythrorhynchus. The sequence continues at coordinate 50,542 of VZTT01048179.1, forward strand.
ATTGAGGTGTACTGCTGTCTTTCAAACCACTTTAGGAGAGCGGGGCATAAGGCACCTGCAGCGGCGGGGTGAGCTGCTGGGGGCCTGCCTGGCCCTGTCCCACGCGGGGTCCGTGCTGGTCACCACGGGATTTCCCACCCACTTCATGCACCAGCCGCCCGAGGAGAACGACGGCCCCCCGGGAGCCCTGGCCATTGCAGCTATGCTGCAGGCCTTGGAGAAACAGGTTGCCATAGTTACAGATCAGAGAGCCATGGATCTGAATAAAAAGATTATTGAAGAAGCTGTTCAACTAGGTAAGAGAGATGGGCTTTGCAGTTTTTATCTTGCTAATTGGAGCCAAAGTTTGCTTCAGTTTTAATCTGTCACTTAGTACAGGACTTTTTTTTTCCCCAGAGAATGAATCAGAATTCATCCTCTAAGCTCTGCTCATCATTGCTACGATGGCATTTTGTTAACCTAGCTGGCATCAAGTTGATGTGTACATATCTGGGTACTGATTCTGGATGAGTTGCTTGTGATAAATTCTGCATGTCTGTTCTTATTCTTTGTCCTAGGGTAGACCTTTTCTACATCAAGGTCCCATTTAACAGCATTGACATCTAAACAAGTTAAAATTAAAGTAAGGATATAGGGAGCTCATCAAGAACTGTGTAAAGACATTGAATTCTTACTGTTCTAGCAATTTTGCTTTATTTTTTTTTAAAGTTACTCAAAGATGCATCAAGAAAATAAAAAGTATGTAGTATCTGAAATTGATTTTGCTTTCCTGTAGGAATCCTGAAGAAACCCATCCCTGTACTGACTTATCAAAGGGAAAGTGCCGATTCAGCTTTAATGTTTTTGTGTGAGAATGGGAATCCTGGAAGACCTAGGTATGTGTAATTCAGTTTTTGAGAATGGGTCACACCTCTACTGTGCAAAATTATAATAAAAATAAGGAGCATGGTCTAAGAAGGCACAATGGCTGCAAGTAAATCCTTAAGACTTTGAATGCACAGAACAAACTTTGAAGCCAAACACTGTTCCTGGAGCATACAAGAGTACAGGCTTCCACATTATTCTGCAATTATGCACTTCTGGAGTACAAAAAAGAAATAATTCTTCATATATCAACAGTTCTTTTCCTTCAAGAAATTTCTAAAAGATTTTCAGCTGTTAGTCTAAAAATATATGTACACACACTCTGTATTATTTTACCAATTTTTAAATCAGTGAGAAGATCAAAAAGTATTATATCAAAATCAGTGAAAGAGCTAAGAAAAGAGCTGTGGAAAGTGTGCATTTTCTAGAGCATTAGCTCTAGTCTGACAGCTAGGGAATCTGATCCGACTTAATAAAATGTCACGTATTTGTAATGGTGTGATTAGGGTTAATGCACTGGAAAATTTGCTAAGTAGCTGTATGCTCATTTCATTACTTATCATGCAACTTAAATTTCCTTGAAGTAGGCATATATTGCTCATTTTTATTGATCTTTCCATGTAAAGTATTTTAATATAGTTGCCCTCAGTTTGCATTCTTTAATAAAAAGGTCTTTCACCCTGGCATTTGCTTCATTAACTTATTGAATTCCCATTTCTTTCCACAGGTTAGTGTGTACTGTAATAGTATGCATGATACTGTCTTTGTTTTTTTATGTGTTGTTTTAAAAATGTCTTTTATAGGTATGCTTAATAGGAGTCCAATTCTATTTAAATTGGTCCTTTAGTCCCAAAAAGCTGAAGTATTTTTTTAAGTAGACAACTAACCTGCTAAAGGTCTCTGGAATCACTGTAGATACCCACCCACAAGAACATTAACTAATTCAGCAGAATTAGTAACCTCTTGACAGTAAAATCCGAGAAACAGAAGCAAAATAACTTAATTCTAACATACAGTGTCAGAACTGAGTACTATAGTTCTTAAAATGTGGGACAGCTGCAGTACATCTGTCCACTTTCATAATCAGAAAAACAGCCATAGACTTTAAAAATAGGTCCCCCAAATCTAAAGACCCAAACCCAAACATTGCCTAACTAGAATGAATGAATATTTGCCAAGCAATGTACTTTAGGCAGAGAATGTATTTGCACTAACAAGGATTTAGATGATCATTAATTTTCCACTTTTTTGTTTTCTTTGAATACACTTACAGAGACTAATATTTTACAAGATACCATCTGCTTTAATGTGAAACAGAGCCAGGCCAGATGGCTGACCCAAAGGATTTCTGGCTAGGAGAACTGCAGGAACTTCTCCATTTCTTGGTAGCAAATGTGGTTTGGAGGAGCTGCACTAAAGCTATTTAAAAAACCCTGAACTAACCTTTGAAAAAAAACGCCTTAGACAACTACATTCAGAAACAGCAAAACAGTATCCAAGTTTTACCTTGAATCCCTAATGGTCAAAAAGTAGAACCAAGCATAAGCAGCCAACAGAAGAATTTTTCATGTAAAAATCACAGATTTGACTTTTCCTCTCTGTTTTTTCACTCACCTCTGACCAGATTTGATCACCTGGTAGCAATAGAGCGTGCTGGGATGGCTGCTGATGGCAATTATTACAATGCCAGGAAAGTTAACATTAAACATCTCGTGGATCCCATAGATGAATTATTTTTAGCTGCACAAACCATCCCAGGAGTCACAACAACAGGTAAGTGTGAGTTTGTGTGATATTCTCAGAAGCAAGAGAAGCAACGAGCAGGAACTCCTACTGGTAGTGAAGGGGAGCAGGAGGCAGGTGCTGAGTGGCTGCTTTCAGGCTACAGCTGTTTGTTGTGATTGGATTTGAAGACACTGTTGCTGGAGAAAATCTACAAGTTTCTATTGAAGGATTCTCACAGCAAAAAAAAAAAAAAAAGGATTTTATTCCAAAGTTATTTAAGGACAAAAAAGCAAGAAAGCAAGCCCAGATGTATTACCTATACATAAGACTATGTACATACACTCTAAGTGGAGTTTTTGATAGTGACTTTATTCTTATTCTTTGTGTTGAAGGCAACATAGAACATAAATGGTTGTTGCATGGTAACATTACTTATTGAAGTATTGGTTTTATGATTGTTACACTTAAGTTAAAACAGCAATCTGGATAGAATCTTTGTTTGTATTGTCTTTAGCAGTACATTCCTTTAAGCAGGGATTACATATTTGCATCCATTAAAATAGTGCTTTCTCCAACCAAATATGTGTGTACAATAAGAATCTTTAAAGGAATGCCTTGTCCTTCCCACCAAAACAACATTGGCCTTTGCTAATACCTCTAATGAGAATGCTTTAGTCAATGTGCTGCTCCTCTCTTTAGGCAGTAAACTTTTTTTTCTTTTCTGTATCTGGTTTTGAAAAAATATGCCATAGACCGTTGTACAACATCCTTGTACAATCAAATGCTTCCTTCTACCACATGTGGCCCAAATGAGAGTTTTGGAGATATATAATCTGTGTAAATATTAGAATTAAATTAGAAATAAGTACCCATGCCAGACTGATTTCTGTCACATCAGAACATGTCTGCTGATTTAGCTTTTATTCTTCTTATAGTGCTATGGACTTGCTCCTAAGTATTACCAAAAGCATGGGAACTTTGGCCTCTCAGTTTTGTTGTTTTTCAAAAGTTTCCACAGAATTTAGAGAGCTTCTGCAGAGATGATGCATAGTCTGATTTCACTGTATTGGTATCATTTAAAAGCTGTATAGCGGAGGACTTCACTGATTTTTTTTGTTATTGTAAAATTTGCAATACTTTGTATTTAGATTTAATTCGTGTTTTTTTCTATTCATAAGATGTGCCTTCCAGCATTCAAAAGGAAGCACTCTAGATGGCACTGTCTTGGCAATCTCAACAGAGGACAAAGATTGACTGAATAAGTATAGGAAAAGCTCTTTTTTGTAAAGACGTCTAGCAAAATGCCTCAGAGTTTTATCTGCTGCTGTTAGTTTCAACTCTTGTCCTGATTTTAGGTTGTTGATACAAGAATTTGATCTCTCCAGCTACTTACATAACATCACAGCCTGATTCCTTTAGTAAAAATACCCTAATCACTTCAAATATCTCCCACAGCCACTCAAAGTATATTATTCATTTGCTGGAGTTTGGAATGTTCTGCCAGCTGAGAATTTGAATCTATTCAGCAGAATGTAGTTTGTTTCAAACTTTCTCTGAATATTCAAATATACTATGAAATGTCATTAATAAAAAATACCACAGGCTTGTAAAAAAGAAGAAAAGCAGTTATTCAGATTCGCTATGTCTCAGTGCTATGAACTGCATAGAAAATGGTTTAACAAGTCAGAGGCTTCAGAAGACAGTGAAGGGATCTGCTCTGGTCTCCCATGGCATTTGTGTACGTGGATATTCTGCTCTGGAGAATTCTTACATTGTCTCTCTCCTGGTTAACCTTTCTTGTTTTGCTTATCACACTAATTTTTTGTGTCTGTTATTTTAATTGGGTAGCAATTTCTTGGGTTGGATGTTGTGTTTTTCAATGTGTTTATGCAAAGTGTAGTTTAGCCACTGTGACCTTTGTGTTTTCTCTCCCATTACTGATAGCAATGTGTTGCTACTAATGAGGATAAAATTTCTTTCTGGTGAGGCTGTCTTCAACTTTCTTTATGGTCAGTAGGAATATGGAAACATATGACTAGTTCCAAAATAAATGCAAATATTGTACAGAATTAGGGTGGAGTACTTGAATAACCTTATGGACTGGAATACAGAAGGATCAAGTTTTCAGCCTACAGAAGTTCTTTATATAGTGTGCTCCATGGCAAGAAGCACTGTGTCAGTAGGTGGAGAGGGGAAATGTCAGAACATTTGTTACATGCTGATTAATTGCTGTCAAGTGTTGCATTTAAAACAAGATCCGTGTTTTTTAAAAAAGATCTGATCTGGTAGTTTGACCACAGACAAAGCATGAGCAATGCCTGCAATTGTATGGGTACTGACATCCTAAAAACTCAGGAAGTGAGGAGCAGCCTTGAGGAATTCACAGAGTAAGAAGACATAAAGGGCTGAGTTTGGAAGGGACTAATTTTCCACATAAGACTGAAATAAAAGATTAAGAGATGTTACTGGAACCACATATTATTTTTTTTCAGCTGTCATATAATTGACATAGCTATATGCTATTTATGTAGGGGCTAATTAAAAGCTTTCCAAAGTACTGCATGAAAAAAGGGAGTCACACATTTTCCTTTCGTACAAAAGATTTTTAGCACAGAAGACTGATCTCTCCTGCATATTTCATTAATGTAGTTTCAGAAAACAATGTAGTCAGTGGGAACTTGCGTGGAAGATCCAGCAGAACTATTTTTCCTTTGCCTGGAAAGAAACTGGGCCTTTAGAAGAGGATTCATCTTGCCTATTTTCAGACATCTATATTTGAGATGTCTGCCTTGGGGTGAGATGAACTGAATGTGTGAAGGGAGTGTTTCTTTCTGCTGACTTTAAAAGCACTGACTGGCTGACTGGCTCATATGTGGATGGCTGTGTTTGCACAGGTGAATTTCTCCCTGGAGATCTACAGCAAAATAAAGTTCTCTGGCAATGTGTGGAGGAAGAAGAAAACAGATGGGACAGGAGACTTTTCAGTGGGGTGTTCTTTTCCTCCCAGTGTCACACAAATGGGATCCATCCACAGCAATAGATCTACTAATTGTGTAGCCATCCTGGTGACAGGACTCCAGCAAAGACAGGAAAAGCAAAGCAGGACTGATAGAAAAAGCCCTGAGCAATGGATATAGTTGAAGAAACTGTCAGTTATCTTCATGGGACAAGAATATTAAGAGCAAAAATTTCAATTTTGAGTATAATAAAAATCAGAACATTGTGTGTGATTCTTACAAAGCAGTAGAACTTCCATATTTATATATGAGGATAGAAGCACGAGGATTATATCAATACCTGTTTGAAAAGTACTACCAATAAAGTGATTTTTGAAAGCACCATTAACTCCCAATGGTGAAAAAAATGTGAGCAGATTATTAAAGCAGATAAAAAAGAGTAGTTGTTCCATGGCAAATCCTTTTATGTAAGCTATGTGTCACTCAGTTATGCCCCACTTGACTGGATAGACTTAGGAATCAAATAAAAAATTGCTACTGAGAAATAACTTTCCATTTCGCTTAAAGAAGAAATTTGCTACAGACACATGAGATATTTATGCAGTTACTAAAAATGTTAAATTTACCAGTTTTCAGGACTTGAAGTGTAAATTATAAATATTGTAATTTCTCTTCTGTAACACATGCTATGCATTAGAGCACAGTCGCATTTCAAATTCAAATCTGATACAGTGAGGACTTGGAGCTCTTCACTGTTCTGTTTCACAGACATGCTCTAGGATTTTTCTGTAAAATCTTCAAATTGAAGAAGATGCCATTCAGACTAACAGATTAAATAGAAATTTTAATTTCCAACTGAATAGTAATAATGATTTATTAGTAATGATAAATAATAAATAATTTAATTTTTTTTATATACTGGTAAGAGACTAGAGGTACTATCCAGCTTTTATGTAAACTGCTAGTTTGTATGTTACCCTCATCTCCAGATATCTAAATGACATCTGACAACTTTATGTCCCAATTTAGGATTGCCCAGAATTTTCCTGAAATTGCATAGATCCCACGGATTTCACTAAAATCACTAAGACAAATACACAGTATTTCTATTTGTATGACAAAAGTCAAGGCCTCACATACAGTATATAAGAAAATTAAAAAGAATAAAGACTAGCTATTTTTTTTTGTAAGGGACTATGGAAAATGAAAACAGTAATAGTATACAGGGCTGAGCTCTTAGTGTACTGCACCATGTTAGTGATCTGTATCAAACAGATGGGCAGTGCAGTCAGGCCTGCTTCTGCCCAAATCTTTATGTATATTTTCGCTTGTCTTTCTGCAATAATTGTTACTTCTATTCTGTTCTTTTAATTAAAGCTTGTAACAAGCTGAAGTTTCTATGCTTGCTTTATCATAGAATTGGTGGCTGATATCTCAGGTTGATTTGGGTTTAATTTTCTATCTTCTTTCTTTATTTGTGCTGATGTACTTCTGATAACACATTATATAGAGCACCCATGTAAGGCCTTCCATAAGCAAAGTTTACTGTCTTGATTCTGTCTGCAGTTCACAACCCCTTGATAATTTTGATTTCTTTCACATGCATGCCATGTACAGTGTACATTCCATGTATAAACTTAGAGGTTGGCATGTAATAGATGATACTTTCAGCTATTTCATTCACAGTCTTCTGTTTTTAGGTGCTGTGGATGAAAAAGGATAAACCATCTCATATGGAGCTATGAACTATCACAGCCACTGTGGGGAAGAAACGGGATGTTTTCTAAAGGGATTGTCAGTTATATGCTGTGTTCATACTCATTTTGTCTTTTTCTCTTTTATAAAGGTGTTGGAGATGGAGGAAATGAATTAGGAATGGGAAAAGTAAAAGATGCTGTAAAGAAGCACATAAAAAATGGAGATGTTATAGCTTGTGATGTTGAAGCTGATTTTACTGTTGTAGCTGGTAAGGGATTTTTTTGTGGGGTGGGAGGGTAGCTGATATTTGAGAATAGAACTGACAAGGAAACATTTGTCTTTCCAAGTAACTTTTATTGGCCTTTTCCAAGTCATCCTCAACTGATCTCTGTATTATGTACATTTTCTGAAGAGTTAAAGTGCCTGTTCCTTCAGAAGAACTGGCTGAAAATTGAGAATGTTCCATGAACAAAGTGCACTTAACTGGAAATAGTTGGGCAAATCCTGAGTATTCTTGAAAAATCACACATTATATAAAATCATAGAACCATAGAATCCTAGAACGGTTTGGGTTGGAAGGGACCTTAGAGATCGTCTAGTTCTTACTCCCTCTACCATGGGCAGAAAACCTTTCATTAGACCAGGTTACTCAACAACAAATATTAATAAGGAAGACTGCAGAAGTGATCTGTGTGGGAATTAAAATGTCTGTGCACATACAAATTTTCAATATAATTGATAGACTTTAGATTGTTTAGAGTGTGCCCCCATCAGGCATAAATTAGTCATATTGCCCCTTTACAGAGAGATAAGTCCTTTCAATAATCACTCAAGGAAAAATATATGTTCTTAATGTTCTTAATTTTCCTGATGTTCAACAAAAATTGAATGGTATAGTTAAAATCCTCTTTTACACCATTGTGAGATAAAATTCACAGTGAGAGAGAGGTGTTCAGCAAGGACCAACTTGTAAACTGGATGGTCCATCTTGTCCTTGGGCTGAGGTTTCTCCATTCCTAACCCAGGTATCTCTGACACAGTCTGGACACAAAGCAGCCAATCTGTGCAGTTTGGTTTGACAGTGCCACTCTTTGCAGGGGTGTCTAACTGGGGTGGCTATGCCATTGCCTGTGCTCTGTACGTGCTGCGCTGCTGCGCCATCCACGACCGATACCTGCGCAGAGCTGTCGGCTTCCCACGCGCGCCGAGCAGGAGGCTCTGGCTGCCAGCACTCCCATCTGTCACCAAGGTAATTCCTGTGCCCCGGGGGTGGCACTTGCTCCTCACAGGGAGAGGGAAGTGGCCACCAGCTGCTCAGTCCTGGTCTGGTTCAATACCTCACCTCACCAAGGTCTTTGGGCGCTTCTGGGGATTCCTTGGGAAGGAGCAGCCACACTGTCCTTAGACTGTTTTCCACAAAGGATTCAAGATAGATTGCAAATAAAAATCCTCCAATATGAATGTATTCATGTCTTGTAGCTTCAAGCAGAAGACAGTGCTACAATTTTATGGGCAATGCAAGAAATCCTTGCATTGAGATACAGTGATTGAAATTCCCTGTTTGCTTCTTTAGCATCATTCATGATTTTAAAACCCTTTGTTGTAGTGTCCCTTAGATGTCTGCTTCCAAAATCAAAAGTCACAGTTCGTGTGCAGTAGCCACTCCTTACTTCTGATCTTTGTACCTTACTTCTGCTCTTTCCACCTTTTCTAGTTTGCTGGAACCTTTCTACAATTAGTTTTGAATGTTTCTAAATTAAAGTTGGATAAAAACTTGTACATGAATATTTTTAAATGTGTTTTGACTAATGCAGCTCTGTACAGTGTGATATTCTGGGAATGCAAAGGTTTCAGACTGAGAAAAAATAAAATAAGTGAGAGGGGTGAGAAATGACTGTGATCTGTGCTCATCCCACTAAGCACGTGCCTCTATTTTTAACTTGGCAGTGGTTAAAAAAAAATCTGTTTATATATACACACACACTTAATGATTAAATAAGATTTGTTCCACAATTTTGCAATAAATTAGGAACTTCAAAATTCAGCTTCATTAGCAGAGTACCTCTACAGAGATTGACATACCCATTAAGTGTGTGACCACCAAGAATGCTAAGCAAAATGCAATCCATCTACCATAGCTACTGCCCAAAACAAGGAAGTTTTTCTCCTGAGATGACAGGACATTCTGCATGAAATTCCAACAAAGCACCTTTTAAGTATTTTACACTAATTTATTTTTTTAATTCTTGCTTAGTTTTTCATCTAATGGTCATAAAACTGAAACTGATCCCAACACTTGCTATAGCCATATAGCTTAACAAAGCTTATATGGCCCTTTATAGCATTCTTTTTATAAAATAGATTAATTACTTTTCAGTTTTCAATGTTTTTTCCAGTTGCATGTACTGGTTTTTGACCTTTAAATTAATGCATCCTAAAATGACTAGGATCAAAATTCCTGGTAATGAGATACTGTAATTAAATGTTATATTGTGTACAGGAAAACCTTCTTGTTTTTGTCTATACACCTGGGAATATTAATGATCCAATAATGGGCTACTGAAAGTACAACAAAATCTATTGAGATAAAATTAATGGAAGCAGTTTTCTGGAGGAGAGAAAATGACAAAATGTCTGACAAGAAAATATGATATCTTTAATTATAAATCACACAATAATGAACAGTGCAGAAGATTGAATACATTAGTATCCACAATACTCCATTAGCAGAAAAAAACCAGACCATTTATGTTTATCTACTTTCTGCAAAATTCAGCTTCATTTAATGCTATAATGATTACCCTAGTGAGATAAAGAGCAGCACCACACAGATCCATCACCGTGATAATATTTGTGATTGTAATTGGAAAGAGGACATTTGAAGGAGTCCCTTAGCACCAGACAGCTTTCTTATAATGTACTTTATTTTTCTTCAAAAAATGGCACTTCCATGAATGCTGTAGGTCATTACTAAGTGAAGACTTCCCCTGAAAAACCAATATTATTTCCCTGCAGGCTGGTGTTCGGGCAGTGTCAGGATTGCTTTGCCAAACCCCAGAACTGCAGAGCTCTCCCTTCTCACTGAACAGCAAACTAAGATTGTTCTGAGCTCATGGGTGAGCCTTTACACACATCTTAGTGAGAGATGCTGCAAAGCATTTGTTCCGTGGTTAGAACTGCAGGAACAGGAAACAGCTGGACCTAAACAATCTTTGCTTACCTTTACCTTTGCTTACCTAATAATTTGATTATGGTATTGGCTTGGTTTCTCAGATGTTCATAGTACTTTTACACCAAAGTGACAGTAATGAAATTAATTCATTCATACATATCCAAATGTAGCTAAAGCTAAATATCTTACAGTCAACTCTGCATTTCATTGCATTTCACAAGCAGGTTAATATATCAAGATTTGTTCTTTTACTAAACTCTTTATTAATGGCAACTTATTAATTGTATAGTTGGTTTTTTTTTTAATTATGACCTATAAGAATATTAATTCTATTATAAATATGTAAAGGAGTGACATTTTTTGGTGTGCTTTATTAGCTTTGTCATTCAAAAGGAGGTTTTCCCCCTTGAATAAAGCACAAATTAACAAGATATTTTTCTATTAATTTTCTATATTGTTCTATTAATTTGATTATTTTTTCCCATTACCCAACTCCCAACATAATTATTTACTTAAGAGAGAACTGTGGTCAAATTGCAGCACTGTACAGCTAAGGAAGCATGCTATAAATTGTATTTGCTTATTACAAATGGAAACAGTAGCATTTGATGACAGGATACGGTTTATCAGGCATAGTTATGTAGTATTAAGCAAGCAAACTTTTTTACCTCATATAAGCAGATCAGAGAGCTCTAATATGTAAATATGTAGCACAAGCTATTCATATTAGAAATTCCATTTTGTGTATCCAATTTAGGTGTCTCTTTTGAGACAGGAGAGATCTCCTTTGCCCTTTTGCATTTAGATACACTCAGTGCTAAGAGAAATCTCTGTTGTGCAGAAATATCAGTCATATATATTTGCATTTATGTATATGATCATTCATATTCTATAAATGGATGTGTTTTTATAATTTTATAAATTATAAAGTAGCAAACTCTATGCTACTGATGTATCCAGATAATTCCCTTAAATAGCTGTGTCACTGCTGACACCAAGTAACTGTGTATTTTTCCTTTAGTAGAAAACCAGAGCCTCATTTAATTTTGTTGCAGCTAAGAATTAGGGTGTTTTACCAGGAAATAAAAGACAGATCTTTAAAAAGTGCATTCAGAGCAGGTTACAAAATTAAACTCATCATACAGGGCATGCTTTGCTTCATTCAGAAATGATTATATTTTGGACATGTATTGTATTAGGTAAAATACAACCATATTGTGTCTCAATTCAGATCTACAGCTACTGTATTCTTTGGGGTTTAGAAGTGTTCCTAGAAAAAGTCCTAACATTTGATAAGAGAAAATTAGATATTTTAACATTATTTTTTTTTTTCATCATTCGTTTGTGTCCAGGAGATAAAGAACTTTGCTAGAGGTTATTGTGTAGTAATGTCAAACAAGAAGTGTTAAAATCTAGAGAACTCTTTTTCAAGGACACTGGTAGGATTGTTGCAGTAGCAATTTCCATGGAAATAGAAATAGCACAGCAGACAAAGACTAGAAAGAGCATTCATAGTAAAGAAAGGTAGGAAAAGACAGATAGGTGTTTCAAGGTCTTATATAACCTATCACAGGATTGGTATAGGGGAAGCTAAAAAGTGACTAGGTTATTCGTTTTCTTAGATTTTTATTAACAGAATTCAAGGAATAAATTCTCACTACAGGAAATGCTAAAAAGTAGGAAATTTTACTGTATACATTTCCTGACAAATGAAAAGCAGAGCAGTTTATGCCAGACATGCATCCACTTGAAACCAGATCTTCAAATTTCACTGTTCCCTGTGTTTTTTTCAGAGCTCATTTTATCCCACCTTTTCATCCCACAATGCTAACTGGCCTGTAGCTCACAAAAAAAGGATTTTGTTCCCTCTGTGTACTTCTACAGCTCAACTTGGAACACACTTTGTTATCTGCTTATATTAGTTAAGCAAGAAAATAACTGTAGTTCTAAACAAAGCATATGCTAGTTCAGAGCATGCCAAGGAAGCACAATTTCCGAGGTTGTTTTTTCCCTACTCCTTCCCTAAGCAACCAGAATTCTCATAAAATCAGTATGAAAAGGGAAGAAAGGGCCAAAGGCACAGAGAGATCAGAGAAGCTGGAGGAAAGGAAAGTAAGTGTGCAGCCCATCCAGGTGCTCTCTGTAGCCTTTTTTCCTGGTGCATCCTCTTTCTCTTCTGTTCTTTTTCTATAAAAATGCAGCTGCAGCCAGCTGCCTGGCTGGGGAAACCACAGATGGATTTTTGAGATACTTTGGGTGGAGGTTCCTCTGATTCTGATTTGTCAATATAGGAACTTGAAACCAGGCAAAAAATGATGTTTCTGAATCGCTACTAATGTTCTGTTTGGGGCAGTGTGGAGAAAAATAGTATTCAGCGGTTAAATAGTAGTCAAGATTATAAAGCATCTGACACTCTCTGAGCTCCAGATGCTAAACATATTCTTTGGGACAGGATAGTAGTTGCAAGTTGATGGTAAAATAAATATGGAGGATATGGTCAGTCTCTCCCAGAATTAAAATAAAGATCTTGATGACTGCTCTTGTCTGATTCAGAATTTTAATTATACTCTGTTTCATTGTTTTTCAAGGAAGAAAATCTTCTGAAAACACTTGTGCAGCTCGGCGTCCGCAGTGGCAAAACTGCCAGTCTAGAGATGGAAGTGGATGGGCTGCCCTTCTACAACACCCATTCTCATATGATTGAAAAGCTGCTGCAGGAAGCACAGCAGTGACTGCCCCTGATGATTTCTGCATCAAGAATTGCTCCCATGTCATTTCCTTATTATTGAGGCTCTCACAAGGTGTAAAGGATTAGAAAAAGATGACTTTTCATCTCTGGTGTCTTGACCACACATAGCCTTTCATTGTTATCCTTACATCATCTCTGTGAAACAGGAAGAGGATATCATCCACTTGGTCTCCCTTTCTTTTCTGTAATTTTATGAAGGAAAATTAATATTAAATGATATTATATAATAAGAGGTGATCTGGCTTTTACAAAGAAAGCATGAAATTATAATGAGATGTTATTGCACTGCTGTTCTTGTTTTACTAACCTCATAACTGCAACAGGAAGTAACTCCCGTAGCAACTTGATTTTAAAAATACTTGTGGTGAGGAAAACAGCTACAGTAGAGGGGGAATATTCAAAACAAAATTGCAGTGTTACAGTAGTGAGAGCTCCATTTCACACATCCTGTAGCCCCTCTAAGCCTGTGTTCTTATGGTGGGGGATAGTTTGTGGAAGTGTGAGGAGATAAGGAGAAAATTTTAACTGAGCTAATGAAAATAAGGGCAGCATTGCAGATCTTGTGTAAAGGGTCGGCTGTGCCATTAACCCCATCCTATTATTAGTTTGCCACTTATATATTTTGCCACTTCATGAGTAATAGAGAAAAGTTGTAGACATTTCAGAGTATCCTGTTGTTATGAAGAAATTAATTGAATACAAAAATAATGATTAAAATTAATTATTAGAAATTAAAGTATGATTAGAAATGAATAAACATTTGCATTCAGTATGAAATAACATTGTGTGAATAAACTTTTACACGAATTCTGAATTCTGAATTGTAGAAATTCAGCTCCTGACAAGACCAAGTGAAGTAACATCAAATTCTGTCACATAGGATTACTAACACTGGAGCAGTGCACAACAAATGGTTGTGAACTGTGCCCAGCTGCTGTCATTTAAAGCTGTGATTTTACCTTAACTCCAGGTGAGTGTCAGGACTGAAGTTCTGCTGGCTCTCAGCCCTCGAAGCAGAGAGGGGAGGGTATTTGACACCACCTCTAGAGTACTGGTGCTTTACCTGTCATAAAATGGAAGTTGCCTTTAGTTGGACTTCCAGCAGCAAGCAATATTTTATATTTCTTTTCCTTCCTGCAGGGGAGTTTTATTTTCCTTCTTTGATGCAAGACAAACAACTTTTTCAGAATGAGAAAAATAATTTCATACCACAAACACCAGCATATTTTGAATATTAATCTCCGGAAGACCCTGAGGATACAGAGCCTTTAAAGACATAAAATAGTTGAACGCATGACAGAAAGAAATCTTAATGACACACTTTTGCTAGACGTTCAGGTTCACCAAAGATCCCAATGCTTATTTTCTATATCAGTCTTTTTTTTTAGATTCATTTTATCTAAAACCTCCTCAAAGGATGTTCTAGAAAAGTAACTTAGAAGTTTCACAATTAGAAAATATCTCCTTTAGAAGTCTCCAAACACTAAAAAATATAAGTATGAAGTAAAATATTTCATGTGAATGCTTGAACTTTTTGCCAAAGCCAGTGACCCTGCAGGATGGCACGTGTTCACTGCTGCACAAAACTCACAGAGAGAAATTGACATCATTTTAGAAGAAGCAGCTGATTTTATTCTCTCTGTGCTACTGACATATTACACTGACAGGTGTAATGTATATTTCCAAGCACTAACTTTTGTCAAAAAATTTCATTTAGTAAGCTTTTGCTCTTTTTTCCCCCAAAATATGAGTCTTAACAGTCAGTTTTCATTAAGAAATACAAAATTTAATAATTTATTTCTCTTTTTCTCTAGTGCATGCTTTTAAATTGCCTTTTTTGTGCAGTCCCAAGCATGACTTCAGTTGCATGTGTAGCATGTCTCTAGCAACCTTAGCAGGACCCTTGAGTGATTTCAGTGTTTTGACTGAGATGGAAGGAAAAGTTCTGAGTGGGAGTTACCTTCCTGCTATATTGGTTACAGTTCTGCAGCCTAAGCCAAACAGTTACAGTATAGAAAGAATTGATAAAATATTGGCCTCAAGAAAAAAAAAAAGGGGGGAGGGAAAGAAGAAAAAAATCCCTCCTTTCTGTTGCAGGTTAGCAGGTTAAGTGCTGAGAACTGTGCAGAATGCTGTGCTGTATTACACAAGTTTCCATCTGATTTTAAACTGCAGCAGCTGACCAAAGTTGACCACATCAAAGTACCAACTCAAATGAGCCTTAATCCCTCAGATGACAATTCCATGTAGTACAGCATGCTCTGCATTCCAGTTGTCTGATTTAAACAGCATGGGGAACTGTAAAGAAGCAACGCATAAACATGACAACAAATATTTAATCCTAGAACAAACCACGTGTCTCTTGCAGCCTGACAGGACGTGGAGGTCCAAGGAGTTGGTGCTTAACAATGTACAAGCTCAGCACTACAGCAGTCAGGAGGGAGTCCCTGCCTAATGACCCCCTTGGAATACACAGCAGATGAGATGAAAGATTAGGAGAAAATAAAGCTAAACAGTGCTAATAGTCAGGAGAAAAACATGCAGATGTAAGGTAATTAATCCAGCTGAGTGGTTGAAGCATAAAGAAATGTAAAATAATTAAACAAACCAAATGTTAACCTAAGCAAACCTAATCCCCTCTTGGGACTTGGAACATGAAACCTTTCTGCAAGAGTAGGAAGGAGAGGATCTGTAGTCTCACAAATAGAAACTGTGGGCCAAAGCTAAAAGAGAGTTATTTCAAACATAGTGTGGAAAAATACAAAAAGAAAATTATAAAAACATTCTTTATTAAACACATCCACTAATTATATCCAATATTGCACTCTCAAGGTGGTTTCCAGAAAATTGTTAGAATATATTCATTTTGGAATCTGATGACAGGCAAGGCTGTGTTACAATGACATATTCAGATATCAGGAGTAGACCATCTGTCTAGACAATCTTTTGCCTCACAAGCAAACCAAGGAAACAAAACTGATTATACTGCTGGAAGTTATCAGCTCCAGGTTGCAGAGAGAGAGGTGTTCCAAGGAAGGTCTGAAACCTTCAGAGAGAATTGAAAGTACAAGGCAATATTCATGGTGTAACAGCTACAGGTACAAGAAGGTGTGATGAGCAGATCACAAAGAAGAATCACACAGGACTCATTTAAAAACGTAGAGAGGAGCTGGTGGTAGAAACAATACTGTGGAGCACAACTCCCACATCTTTAAAAGCCATTATTCTCCACTTACTCCTGTATATTTTGTTTCTGTCTAAAACAGGACTCAGATCATTCACACTTCATATTTCTGATACTGTATTTACTGAACAACGACCAAACCCTAAACTATATTATCTGTGGGCAAAAACAGAGTTTAAACAGAATTCATTCAACAGTTTCCCTGACAAATGCATTGTTATTTAATTGCCTGCATGGTCTGTGCTGCACAAGATACACAAATTGCAAGGCACACAATCAAAACCTTAGCAAGGTTTAGTAGAATTTAGATGTAATTAAATATTCTTGAACACAGTGACTCAGAGAAGCACATGGAGCAAAGTGCCTCACATACTCCCAACCTCTTGTTCTCTTCTGAGTCAGCAAACCAAGTTATTGACACCCACTGGAGCCCAGAGTCTCACACTTCCAGAAGTCTCTTAGGAGCCTTACGATGAGGTTTAACAATCTGAGATTCAACAGCCAAAAAACAACCTGAAGGTCTCAGCAGGTGCTGAGTTCTTTGTGCATGTTCTTCCAAAATGTCTGGCATTATCCGACTGATTCTTTTAGAAATCTGGTTCTGGCATGGTCTCTGCAGGCTTTGAAACTGGCAGAAGGAGAAGTTATTTCAGAGATGTTGCAGAAGTGTTTTATTGGGCTTTTGCTTTTTAAAAGTATATATGGGGACATTTGATTTTTTTCTGTCTCTGACCTTTTCAACAGATGATGACAGCTTGTAGAGAATTACTTTCTCTAGATGCTACAGGGACAAACAGAAAGCAGCTAAAGATGAGTTCACCAGAACTACACACCATGAGTACTGGCTTATTCCAGTCAGTGCAGTCATCAAGACAAACAGGTTTTAAGTGGTAGCACAGCAACAGATACATGATTATAACTGAACTGACTTAGCACATACTTTCCTCACTATTGCCAGTGTCCAAGCACCTTCAGAAACAGCTTCACTGTACAGCATTGCTCATATGCCTTTGGGAGGTCACACTGTTGTAATACATGAATAATTCAGACAGATACACAAACACAGCCATAGCTGCAGATGTAGGATTAAGGTTCTTTTGATTAATGCTAGAGGGTGTCTACATTAGTTGTGAAGCAGTCCTTCATTCCAGCACCATCAAGTGGCATTTGTAATAACCCTGGTTGTTGTTCATGCTGTGTTCTGTTGGGAGTTTCAGTAGTGTTCAGTGGATAGGATTCCTTCGTCTCAGTACTCAGGTGGCCTAAACATGTTAGACAAGAGTCTCTCATCTTGACAAAGTTCTGGTAAGTGCTTTCACTGGAAAAACAGTACAATACTGGATCAGCAACACAGTTAAAAGTAGTTAACAGGAGAGAAATATGGTAAACATTAAATATTTTCTCAGCAAATGAGCAGTTGTTCTCCAACAAGCTACGAACTACAAGTAGGATGTGGTATGGTGCAAAGCAGACTAAAAATATGAAAACAGTGCTTGAAACCAGTCTTTTAATTTGGATTTTCTTCTTCTTTTGAGTGCCAGGACTCTTGTGGACAACTCGTAAAATCCCACAGTAGGAGAAGACCAGCAGGAAGAGGGGGAAAAGGAAGCCAGCAGAGAAGCGGTAGTAATTGACATTGTGCTCCCATTTCTTGATGGGGTAATGCTCAAAGCACACCAAGTGGCTCTCAGCATCCATACTGATGTCCCCATGTGTGAAGACAAAGCAGCATGTCATAATTTCTTTGGCCCAGATAATGATGCTCACGATGGCAGCAGCCTTCATGGTCCGAAAGCGCTGAAACCGGAAGGGGTGCACCACGGCCAGATAGCGGTCGATGGAGATGCAGCACAGGAAGCCCACGCTGATGTAGATATTCTCATACAGGATGATGCCACAGACTTTGCACAGCAGCTCATCATAGGTCCAGTTGTCATGCTGTAAAGCATACTGAAGCCAAAAAGGCAAAGAAAATATGTACAGCAGGTCTGCTATAGTCAAATTGCAAAGATAGATTCCTAATTCATTTTTAGCTTTGATCTGTAAATACCCATAGTACAGTGACAGGCAGTTAGCCGGCAAGCCTAATATAAACACAAATATGTACACCACAGGGGATAATGTCTCATGGATATCATGATTAATATTGCACTTCTCAGTCGCATTCTCTGTGAAATTCACCATTCTGCTTCAATTCTACTTCTCCCTGGGTGTCACTCATCAGGGTCCTGAATGTAAGACTTAATTACAGTCAGTTTTCATGTAGAGTTTATTTCTTTCACAAAACTTTCAGCTGAAGTGATGACTTGCTGCAGGATGTTAATAACCTGAAGATAAAACACAAGGAAGTCTTTAGAAGGGATACAATTGTTAAATACATAGTGCACTTTTTCAGAAAGCTGCCTTTTCCTAGCCCTAAGTCTTTGATAAAGATAAAACCTGTCTGGGAAATCAAGATTCACATAACTCCTAGTACATAATAGAAAACTGCCAGAAAATTATGTGATCCAGAATCACAAAGCAAATTACAAATATTTGTTGTTTTAGCTTTGGAGGTATCTAAAATGTGAAGAAATATAATCTCTGCTTTACAGATGGGGCAGAAAAGCAGTAGTCAGATTTGTCTACAATGGAAAAGGTGTCTCTGGTAAACCAGCAGTCCACACAGACCTCCTTAGAGGATGTAGGGTGCACAAAACTCTTGATTATTAATTTCCACTTCTTAAATTTCCCTTTATATACAAGATACCTGTATTACGCAGTTCAATTCAACAGGATGGAGAAAAAAAAAAGGGGGAGGGGTGGAATTTTTAACACTCTCTCTTACAGTTACTTGTAAAAACAATCCTGAAAGCAAGCTGTCTTCCTCTGTTGGAAGGACATGGTGACTCTGGTACAGTGCATCACCATGGTCTCAGTTCTACAGGATATGTTATTAAATATTCCTTATTTGCCATCAACTCCCAAACCCCCACATTTATGACTTATACATTTGTATCTTTCCTTTTCATCTTCACTGAATAGGAATGTAATTGTTTTCACCTGAAGAATCTGGTATAATCCAAACACATACCCATAGAAGCCATTGCTATGCTTTGCTATGCTATACCATACTATGCTATACTACTATACTATAACTATTTAATACACAAAAACCACTGCTGACAATGGGTTAGCACTCAGGTCCACTAGGACCAAGCCTGGACCCAGCTCACAGTGATGAAACCCTCCACTAAACAATGAAATACCCCATTCAGCATTTTATCACCTCATGATATAATCACATGGGCACAGATGCTCAGCACTGGAGAACAGCAGGGCAAACTGTGCCCAGTCTGAAGAAAATGCATGCTTAACCTGGTATGCAGAACAGCAAGACTGTATTTCTTTCAATCTCTCCTCAGAAAATTCAGGGATGTTGGGTATACCTTTGTCAGGTTAACAATTTGTGTGCTCTTTTCACAGCTTCAGATACCATAGATTCAAAAGAGGCACTATCCAAAGACAAAGATAAGGCCTTGCTGCTTTTTCCTGTTTGCTATGCTAATTTGCATTTTTGTCATTGTCTTCTGTCCCATCTAGGAGCATAAAATTTCTTCCCAGGCAGCCTTACAAAACATGACCACACTACAGTAAAATTACTGTCAGCTTCAGCATTTGAGGATGGT
Organism: Buphagus erythrorhynchus; assembly: GCA_013400855.1. Taxonomy (NCBI): domain Eukaryota; kingdom Metazoa; phylum Chordata; class Aves; order Passeriformes; family Sturnidae; genus Buphagus; species Buphagus erythrorhynchus. Next base: position 70,559 of record VZTT01048179.1, read on the forward strand.
ACTGCCAAATATTTTTTTTAATACAAGTTTTTGTTTCTTTTAATGTGATAGGCTTTTACATGTAAGGGTTTGCCTGCACAGGATGATTGGCACACTTTAGTTATTCTCTAAAATGCCTAAAATCTGAGACCTATCATTATATCTACCAGCACAGTGCCCAGCCAGTGTCCAGCTCCTGTCAATAAGGACAAATAGTAATTCAAAAGCTGTTGACAGTTTTGAAAATTCAGAACTGTTTTTATATGTCTAGCACTGAGTTTCATTCAGTGTTACCCAGTGAGTCATTATGGACCACAGTATGAGGAAAAGCAGATGTACTCTACAGCTGCAGTGTTTTTTGAATATGTTTCTTTTCCTCTAAGAACTCTAAATGTTTTTATCAAATTATGTTTATGTACAGAGAATATAATTATCTGTAATAAGTAAAATCATTTCTGCTTAGTTTAAAAGTCTTGCCAGAATGCAGAATGTGAAGGAGGCAGCAAAAGTCTTATTGATACAATATTATGCTAATATAATATACACTTATGATTACAGCAACATTTCCTGCTCCTGGAGGAAATGCTGGAGTGGGCTGTTCGAAGGGGCAGGAAGAGAAGGCTGGCTGTAACAAATCTCTTTGCTTTGTGCTAAGAAACTCTCCCCAGTTTCAAAGATAAGGATGAAAAAGAAAGATCTAGATTCTTGTGCAATACCTATCTTATACTGCTGTTCTGGTCAGTGGCAACAGAGCCAGGAAATCCTTCCCTTGTTTTGGCCTTCTCAGTGTATGGGCTCTGGGCCACCTTTGTACCCTCTGACCACTCATGCCTGGGCTAAGGACAGACTCTGCAGCCAAATGGAAATACAGAGGCAGTTCAACTTTTCCCCAGCACCAGGTACACTAAATAAAGCTCTGCACCAGCCAGGGAGTGAAACTGCAGGATTTTTTCAACACACTTGGTATCAAAGGACTGCACTGGCAGGTTTAAACAAATGGGTGTGGAAGACACCACTGTGTTATTAAGAAATATGACACAATACTTTACAAGCTGTCTGAAAAAGTGAAAAATGAAGGTGATGCAGAGTACAGAAGAGAAAAGACACATAGCTCCTCCATTACTTATTGGCCACGTCTGGATAGAAGGAGGGGAAAAATTTTTAAAGTTGCTCTATGAAAAACATCTGGGATGCAGACAATAATAAAGCTGAAAGCAGTTATGAACAGGAACACACAGGCATGTCTTTTAGACAGCTTTAATATGCATATAGTGCAGCTGTGTGACTTTTTTTTAATCATAGTTTATGTAACACCTCCAGTATCACGAGTCTGCGGTCATTTCCAGGTAATATTTCTCTCTCCTATATGCCCATATCTTTTAGATGATACCCATCTAAGCCTAAGTCTTGGCAATAAATTAGAAGACTCTCTCCATCTACATGAGCTCTAAACAATTCCCTTGTTCCTCGATTAAAAATAAAGCCAAGGATCCCAGAGCTTCAGAAAGCCTCACTTTTTCATGGTTTAAACAAGCCAACTTTATTACTCACTGGAGAGTTCAACCACAGTTCTTTTCTTTCCCAACTCCTTTGTGCCTTAGCTGTTGACAAACACATGACTTGCCCTGGCACCATGAGCCATGGGGCAACTCACATGTGAAGCGCTTCCTGCTGGCAATGGAAGCAGCCAGAGCCACTGGCAGCAACAGCCTCTTAACCTTGGACCAAGTAGGAGCATGGAGCCCAGGAGGGTCTTTTCAGTTTCAGGGAACACTGCTACAATTTTCATTATAAGAGATCTGTCTGCAACTAGGCCTACATATTTTTTTGTCAGAGACAAATGGGACTGCCCCAAAGGACTTCCTTGCTGGAATTTGCAGCCATTGTGCATCCAGCTTGTCTCATCCACAAAGCACCCGCTTCCATTAACAGGGAGAGTAGCATGCTTGTGTGCCTGCATGGTCTCTTGCTATTTAATCTGTCCTTGCACCTGTCATACAGTGCAGACAGGCCTGAGACACTTGGCTGTCATTGCAGGACTTGAACTGTCCTGCATATCTTGGAATCAGAAACCTGGGGTGGTTTCAGTTTAGGATTTGTTTCAGGTCATTACCTACACAAAGATCAGCCCTTAAATTCACATGCTAAGTTTCCTTCAACACTTGCAGGTTTGTCAGCCAGATAAGAAGGCAGGGAAGTGATGAGCAGCAGAAGAGACTAGGGACTGGTGAAACAACATATAATGAGCAGGAAAGAGATAATACCCTTAGAGTAAGTCTGAGGGGAAAAAAAGTAGAAGAAAGTAGAAATTGAGTGTACCACTGACTATGAAGAAAAGGCACAATTTTATTTGGGTTTAATCAGAAAAATTATGATGTAAAAGATGGACCTGTTGGAGCAGGTCTAGAGGAAAGTCACAAAAATGACAAGAGGGGTGGAGCACCTCTCCTATGAGGAAAGGATGAGAAAGCTGGAGTAGCTCAACCTGGAGAATAGAAGGCTCTGGGAAGACCTTTTTGCAGCCTTGTACCTAAAGGAGACTAAAAGGAAACATGGGGACAGTCATTTTAATAGTATTTGTAGAAACAAGACAAGGGGGAATGGTTTTAAACTAAAGGCAGAGTCAGACTACATACAAGGATGAATATTTTTATGATGAGGGTGATAAAACACTAGCCCAGGTTGCTCAGAGAGGTGATGGATGCCCCATCCCTGGAAACATTCAGGGTCACGTTTGATGGGGCTCTGAGCAACCTGGTCTAGCTGAAGATGACCCTGCTCATTGCAGGAGAGTTGGACTAGATGGCCTTTAAAGGCCCCTTCCAAACCAGGAAGATTTCCAGACCATTCTGATTCTAGAAGGGTATCAAGTAGAAAGAGCCATTAAAGGCAATGAAAGATATTTCTATTAACATAAGTAAAGGAAAAGAAAGACAAGTACATATGAAGCACGAACACAAATATA
>VZTT01048179.1:73644-103179 GCA_013400855.1 Buphagus erythrorhynchus
ATGTAAGTATTTTTATATTTATATAAAGATAGCTGAAATATTTGCTGTTGTTTTTTATTCCAACCTTTAGAACCAGAATTGTTAACCAGCATCTAAAAAAATTATTTTTAACAATAGGATGGGGGCAGAGAGGAGAATAGATCAGCAAAGGCTAACAGATATTTTTTAAAAACTACATGCACTCCAGGAGATTTAGTTACAGCAATTTGTGAATTATTGCTGGTAATGTTTCAGAAATTATGATGAATTTGGGTAACACAGATATCACACTTTGTTTCGTGAAAAAGAGATGTCAAATTGAGCTTTTAAACTAAAGTAATTTACATCTATGCACAATCCATTCAGTATTTGTTACTTGCAAGTGGATTTTTTTCTAATGTGAACCTCTGAGTACAGTAATTATTACTCTATCCGTTTCAGTTGAAGGGAACTGTAAAAGTGTTCTGTAAATTATAAATAACTTTACTTTTGTCATTATCAGATGACTTGTATTATAAACCTATTGTCAAAAAAGGAAGTCGGCAATATTTTTTTCAGAATCCACATAAACAAAAGACTAGTTAGTCATTAATGCCCAATTTTTCCTAACACGGACATGCAATTTTTTACAGTCTTGAGTAAATCATTCCATTTGCTCCAGCTTTTGATATCCTGGGAATTCCATGTTCTGTTTCTATACCTTTCAATTTCAGGTTTTTATGACTTTGGACTTCTTTGTTGATGCCTGCACATAAAAAGGACAGCTTGAGGTGAAGGGCAAGGGAGGCAGGTAGGATAATTATCACAGTTAGTCCAATATCATAGAATCATAGAATGGTTTGCAGTGGAAGGGACCTTAAAAATCATCTCATTCCAACCATGGGCAGGAACACCTTCCACTACACCAGGTTGCTTGAAGCCCCATCCAGCGTGGTCTTGAACACTTTTAGGGATGGGGCATCCACAGCTTCCCTGGGCAACCTGTTCCAGTGTCTCACCACCCTCACAGTAAAGAATTTCCTTCTAACATCTAATCTAAATATTTTAGTTTGAAGCCCTTCCCCCTTGTCCTATCACCATATGCCCTTGTAAGATGTCTCCCACCATCTTTCTTTTAGGATCCCTCCAGGTACAGCAAGGCAGCTATTAGGTCACCCTGGAGCCTCCTCTTCTCCAGGCTGGGTAAAATGCAATTCTCTCAGCCTCTCCTCACAGGAGAGGTGCCCCATCCCTCTGAGCATCTTGGTGCCCCTCCACTGGACTCACTCCAACAGGTCCATGTCCGTCCTGTGCTGACACCCCAGAGCTGGATGCAGCACTGCAGGTGGGGTCTCACCAGAGCAGAGTGGAGGGGCAGAATCCCCTCCCTCACCCTGCTGATCATGCTGCTTTGGATGCAGCCCAGAACATGTTTGGCTCTCTGGGCTCCAAGTGTTCCTGTCCAGCCTCTCATCCACCAACACCCCCAAATCCTTCCCAGCAGAGCTGCTCTGATCTGTTTATCCCCCAGTCTGTGTTGATACAAGAAATTGCCCCAACCCAGGTACAGCACCATGAGATTCCCATGCACTCACTTCTTGAGCTTGTCCAGGTCCCTCTGGATGGTATCCCATCCTTGAGGTGTGTCCCTCCTCTCTTTGGTGTCATCTACAAATCTGCTGAGGTTGCACTCGATTCCTTCATCTATGCCACTAATGAAAATGCTAAATAAAAGTACCTATTCTTTATCTAGGATAGGGCTCTTTTACCTCATGTGAGGTCTGAACAACTGGTTGAGCACAAGAAAGTACTGAAAAAAACCTCCCTATTTATGGTAATAAGAAGTTCATGCAATGTGTGATTTCAGGAAAGCAGTCCAAGTAGTATCAGGGAGGTGAATCACAGCTGAAATTAGTCATGCTATAGCTGCCTCAAAGCTTTAAAATTGACCCTAATTTGCCCTCCACTTCCTGCTGTTAAAGATCAACCAAGCGGATGACATGACCCTCTAAGTATTTCACTGCTGAGTTACTGTGACTAGTTCCTATCCACAGGGCACATTGAAGGTTTGTGTATGACTTGCTTGAGTACAGAATAGTGGGTGAAAGAAAACACATCACACAACTTCCTGCAGAAATCTTAAATCACTCTATTACTCAGAGAAAAAATCCAAATCTTCCTTTCCCCTGAACTAAAACCTCAACCAAGTCATTGTCCCTCTGCCTCACAACCCTCCTTGACACAAAAGCCAAAAAAACATCCTGTCTCTATTGAAGAAGCAGCAGGCAAGTAATAATCAATCATAGACAACAGAACTGCTTATAATTCCAAACTTGTACACTGTTCTTCATTGAACAAGACAATGCAAGAAAAGCCAAGATTACACAGGTCTTGCTTATTAGAAGCCACATAAGCCATGATCAACATACAATATTAGTAAGGAACAATGAGTGGAACAACTGCGCTGTAGCCTAGGATTGAGAAATGGGAACTTCACCCTTCTGAGTTAAATGAGTTCTGATTCACTCTACCATCTACAGCCTCAGGGAAAATCAACCTTCTGATTCATTTTCCGAAACTCTGTATTATTGCCTCTTTTGATGCTGCTGCCTGCTCTGACAACAGCACAGTGCTACATCAGGCAATACCAGATATCCTGCATTGAAGTCAGCAACTTCAGGTTTAATTCATATCTGTATTGCATTTCAATGATTTTTGCCTTTCTTGGATTGCCAGTGTGTCCCTGTAATCCCAGGACTGACACACAGCCTCTGTTTCAGAGTGGCTACCCAAAGGGAGCCATGGGAGTCACCCACAGATTTCTTTGCTGCCTGAGCATGAGCCATCCATTTACACACCTTGGGCCATAGCACACCGCCAGCACACCTCATCCTGGTCAGAGCACCCCACCCTGGTCAGTACACCCTGTCCTGGTCAGCACAGCCTGTCCTGGTCAGCACACACCAAAGCTGAGCAAAGCACTGGCTGTCAGCCTCTACCTTTGGCCAGATGCTCATGGCCCTGGAGCCAGTGAGTGTATTGAGAACAACTTGCTTTCTGTACCCACATGCTCATGCAAAAAGGGAAAGGAATGCCAGCAACATGCAAGGCAGTCCCTTCTGTCAAGCATCCCCAGCTTCACTCAAGGAAAAACTTGTTTAAAAATGGACAAGTTAGAGAATGAAGCAGGGACCAAATTATCTTTCGGCTTGCATCTTTTGTAATGCCACTTTGAACCCAAGGATCAACACATCATACCCTCCAAACAGAACTACATCATTAACTGAAGTCATTTGGAAAGCAAGCAAACACACATCTATACATTATTTTCTCCTCATTTACTGATAATTCAATTGACAGGACTTATTGAGCAGTGCTGCTGACAAGCTTGGGACATCCATAATCAATGCTTGATTAGTAACACTTGACAACCAGCAAAGGCTGTCTGATAGAAAAATTTTGCTTGCTAGGTCTAACTGAAATGTGGTTGAAACTCTGGCATGCCTAAAGAGATTGAGCAGATTTCCTGTTTAAGGATAATGTTAACATTTTCATTATTTCCTGCATCAGCAACTAATAATACATTCAATAAGTAATCTCTTTTTAAAATGCCATTTTCAGTATATATGATTCAGTATATGATTAATTTTGTACTGCAAAAGTTTTAAGACATGGTAAAGTGAAAAGCTGCTTACAATATTTGGAGATTTTTCCCTTCCACTCCTAATTTTTCTTTGACTTAATTATTTTTTCCTCTGTTTGGATTTATCTTAATCATGGAGAATAAATTCATCATGCGATAGGAGCCTGTTCAGCTAAAGCACCTCACAGTGTGTGCACTGTTACCATCTAAAAAACTAAATTAATTCTTTTGTGTCTTTGTACTGTGTTTGTGTTTCTGGCTTACACCATCGTGCACTTCAGATATGTTTCTGTTCTAGATCCAATTCTTTCTAGTCTAGCATACCATCCGCCCTTCCACGCACTTCTGTTTAGCTATGCTCATTTCCTTTTAGGCTCAATTGAGTATTTTTTGGGTCTTGTTCTGTATTTCTGTATTTCTTCCTTGGATACAGAATTGGAGGGGTGGTGTGTGGGGTGCATTATGCATATGTATTTGTGCATGTCTTCAAATAGTCGCCATCTATTTGGTAGAAACATAACTCTACTAAACTATCCCTTATTTCCTTATTCCCTATATCCTTTATTGCTGTCTTTAATAAAATTTCTTCCCTTTTTTTCAGTTTCCCTTCTGGAGATTAACCAAGTTTCCTGTAGAACTGAGTCAATTTTCAGAGGTAAGACATGTTCTTCCATTGTTATTTCTCAGTGTTCTCACGAGAAGCAGTGTGCCTTGCAGAAGGTTTTCCTCTGTGCTCTTTCCCTCCTGGCTGTTTTTGCTCCCTAGATGACTATTCAAAACGTCAGTCCTTTTTTTTTCGCTTGAGGATATAGGACTCCAACAACCTAGTTCCCAGTGGATTAATCACTTTAAATAAAGTGCTGGCATCTGTATCTGCAGATTTGCTTACATTTCCATTTCCTGATTTACCATTTCTGGATAAAAGAGGTTCAACACAAAAACTAAGAAAAAATAATTGGAGAGGCATGACCTCAAAGAAATGCAAAAATCCTCCTTCTTTAATGGTATCAAAGAAGCAATTCACAGCAAAAGCAACAACCTTGCTGTAAACGCTTCACACTTCCAAACATGCTTCTGACTAGAGAAAAAGGAGAGAATCAAATGCTTGTTACAGGGGAGTTCTGATGAGCTCTTGAGGAGATGGAAAAGCTGACACAGGAGATGTGAGAATCCAAATTGAGAACTGTTTAGAAATCCAGGTCCTGGTTTGGGATGGAGGTGTAAAACCAGCTCTGAAATTTGGACATAAGTTCAAATTCCAAATAATGTTCTGATATTATAGATTCACGGATTTTAGTTTAAACCTCCTGTAAGTTTAAAAGACAATTGCTATTTAAAAAGCTATGTTTTAACAGTTCTTAAACATGGATCATGAACCAGATACACCCTCTAATTAGATATGAGTAGACACTAAATCATTATCCATCACAGAGTAAAAACTCTCCTTCCTTGGCAGAAGGAAGATTAAATGTTTCCAGGTATAAAATTGTCCGATTTTGGGGTTAAGNATGGGACACAAGGTTCTGCCTGCCCCTGTAGGCTGGTACAGACATTATATACTACAAATTACTTGTGCTATGTTTACAATCCCATACCAATAGTTATCATCTATGTTGGACAGTGAGTCCCTACTCTAACCCAATAGAAAAGTGACACCGTTACAGTGAAACATGGAGAACATGAAGAAGAAGAACAAGACACGCCCAAATCCCTCCATCTTGTCCCTTAAACCCCAATTCTAAAATCCCCTAAACTCTACTTTTCTCATCCTATAACAAATCTATTACTATTCTACTTAAACCCTTGTGGCCTGTAATTCTTCTCTCAGAGTTGGCAACCTTTCCCATGGACTGAGATCAAAGGCACAGGTGCTATTGGCTCCCTGCCATTGTCTCGAGTGATCCAGGACAGCCAGAGGGATGTCCTGGACTCCCACATAAAATGATAACATTCTAATTGTTACTAAAATATTGAGTTAAAAGAAAGCCAAACCAAGAGATCTCTGAAACATTTCTCTACTGGTATTTTAGCATTTTATTCAGGTGTCATTAAAGTGACTGAACTTTGATAGGTCAATTACATTTGCTTTTGTAATTCATTCATTATTTATCTCCCCTTTCTCTGTTGGCAAGTCAACATATCTTCAAAGCTTTGTGTCTTTAGTGCTGGCCCATAGAACACAAGAGAAAGGAAGCTTGAAACCTTGATGTTCAGAAACAAAAGTCCAGGCTCATCCTAGATCAACAGCTGTCTGTAGCAATTTCTGAGCGGAGAATGTCTGGAGAACAGCTCCTGTGGACTAACAGTAACAGGAGCAGAGTGCCCTCTCTGTTACATGCAGGTCAGATCAGTTTTGCATTTCTGTTTGATTCTGGCATGGTGACAGATCTGAGCCTAAGCAATCCCAGATCAAATTCCAAGACAACCCAGCTGGAAAGAAATTTGTTGACACAAGAAACAATTTCTGGCAAGAGGGCTCCATGGAGAGGATCAGAGCATATACTTTCAGGTGAGCTTGTTTCTCACCCTCCCTCTACTCTTTTACAGACAAATTAGCTACAACTTCCAGACAAAGTGCCTAAAAAGCTTTTGTTTTCCTACCCTATTAACAGAATTCAAAATGATGTTTCTAGTGGAGAAAAAGTGTTACAGTGGATGTATCCCTCAGAGAATAAACTGCAATGTTTTTCTTAGCTGCTGTTGCTTATCAATACCTTTAGTTAAAATTATTGGTCGGTTTCTTCTAAACATTAAAGCTGTTCTGTGGCTTTTCAAAAACAATTGCCACCAGCTGTCAGGGTCAGCAGCTCTGCAAATGCTTCAGCTGGCAGAATAATTCATAACAAGCAATAAAAGCCACTCAGAATAAGCTTTATAGGAAAAACAAACATATTAGAGGAGACAATCAGCTAATTATAAGGTAATGAGTCTCATAAGACTGCCATGTTTGGAGTTCTCTTTCCACAGTTCTTCCCTTAAAAATAATTACCAAGTAGTGTAAATGTCCTCATAAGTGGACGTGACTTCCTTTAGTTACGACCACATTGACACAATACAGCCATCAGAAGTGAAGCCCCAGGGCACCATGAATGCACCCTCAGGTCAGGACTAGAAAAACTAGAAGAGAAGAAATTTTCTTCTCCATGCACTGTTCACTGGCATGCCAAGAAAACTTGCATTTAGAGCATCAGCTGGTAAATCTGAGTGACACCATCCACAAGGCTGGTTAGGTGAGGAAAATTTACACTAATGTCTCCATCTTTGAACACCTGGCCCTGTGCAACTGTGCTCAGCCACAGGTAAGAAGCTTCCTGTCTGTCTGACCCCACAAGCAGCCTCATGCTCACCCTAATCAATGACATCTAGTACAATGACATCTGTGTTCACCTAGACCTGCAGAGACTCACTTTCCTCCCTTCTCTTCCCTTTCCCCATATCCCTCTTCTTTCTTCTCCTGCTGCTATAAGATTGCTTACAGTCCTCAGATCCAGAACAAAGGGAGTCAATTTTTGTCCACCAACCACAAAGTGAAATAAAGACCTCTCACTGAAGGTGTCAAGTGACACAAGTTTTTTAATGAGATATTGGAACCATCAAATCTTTCTTCATTTAAAACTGTGGTATTCAAATCACAGTGGTGTGATGTAGACATTTTCACCTCTGCTGTCACAGAACAACATACTTGTCTGATCCTATAAACCCAATATTTTCTTACAGTATTCTTCCTAGACCCTGTAAAGGCTTTTAAAATTTTGGGCATTTACTTTCCATGTTATCCTCTTACCTGCAGCTGTATAGCACCAAGTGTAAAATAAACTGGAAATGGCAGTCTTCCACCTCTTCACTTGTGTAACAGAAAGGCTTGACAAGTGCACATGGAGGAGCAGCCTGATATGGGGGAACAACAACATGGCAGCACTAAGATGGGGAGGCAGGAAGGATAGGGGTGAGGACGGTAGAAAATTTTGTTTCCTCAAAGAAGAAATGAAAGAGTAGGTGTTAAATACACAGGATTGACTACCTTTTACTGGCTTCTTGATTAAAGAGAACTTGAAAGAAGAAGTGGTTAGACACTCTGCTCCTCTGGGACCAGTGTGAATAAAGGGTGCTAATGTGGAAAAAGTCACAGTGGGTACTGACTAACAGACTGCTCAGAAAGTCCCACAATGCTCACAGTGACACTGTCACGTCTTATGAGCCTACATGTTGCTATTTTTACTTACTTTACTGTTAAGTTTCCTTATATATTTATTAATAAATACCTGCATGTGTTTTGAACAGAAGAGGTCAGGACAAGCTGTTATATTCCTCTAAATTCTCTATTTCTCAGCTTCCCTCCACATGTAACACACAAAAGAAGAAAGTATCACTCAGTGAATTGCTTTTCTTGTTTCTTTACAAAGACTGACAAGAACAGGAAAAAAGTTCTCATAACAATGACAAGCTACAATAATGAACAAAAGTTTTTTATCCTATTGAAAAAAAAGATTAATTGCTCACCTGAAGGATTTAATTTCTCTAAAAAATCCCTCACATTTCAAGTCTTCCAAGCCAGATTCTGAACAGCAGCAAGAAAAGTGGCTTAGTGTTTGGAAAATATAGTAATGGCATACATTTGAGATACAAAGATAAAACTATATAGGTTATATATATAACAGAGCACCCACACATCAAGGTATGTGGTTTAGCAGTTTCATGATAGGTGTAACTTTTGGCTTGTGTTCTCAGGGAAAATAAAGTATTTAAGTCATTTACTAGTCCTTCAAAATATCTTGTATCTATTCAACTTATACAGTACTAGTAAGTTCTCTGAAAATGACTCCAGGAACTTATCTACAGGCTACTGCTCTGATTCCTTGCTGCAAACTCCAGTTTCTCAGTTTATCTTAACAATGTCCTTTCATCAATACAACTTGAACATTCAGCTCTCCTTGTGCCTAACTGAAACTCAAGAAAATCTTTATTCAAAGTTCCTTCTAGTGGGAACTTTGGCAAGGAAATTAATTTTGAAGATGTGAATTTTTTTGGACACATTGCTTTGGTTGAGTCCTTGGAGCCCCTCATTGTTTTGCTTTAACAACTCAGCTAGAAAACTGTGTTACCACCTCTCCAGGAGTGAGACCAGCTCAATGATGGAAAATTAACTCACTTTCAAGAATGAACAGATAAAAATGAAACTCACCTGTTAGAAGAGTTTATGCAAAGAGGTTTTGTCTGCAATGTGAAGAGCACAAAACTTCCCTTCTCCTTGCTCCTGTTCAGGCTGCTGGTGAGGCTGTCCTCCTCCCAGTTGTGAGCAAGGCTGTCTGTGCAACAATGCAGGAAAGGAGGAGGAGATTGTGTTTCAGCTCCTGTGCTCTTTATGGTTCATCTGTGAAGGAGTCAGTCCAGCCCAGCCCTCTCCTCCCCCACCCACTCATTCATAAGTGAGACAGATGAGAGTGCCAAAAGCAGACACCGAATACAGAGACTGCAAAGTGCACGGAGTGGTGTTCCCTGCCATCCCCATCGGCACACACACTGACCAACAGAGAGCTGCACTCTGATCACAGCAGCTGGTGCAGAGGCCAAATCCAGCTGCTTCCAGCTTATCTAAACACACACAGATGTTGCCTCATGCAGGCGTATTGAAAAGTACACAGAGTGTTAGTGTTGTTATTAGTATCATTTACAGTAAATTGTTTCTAGAGCTCGGGAAATCAGACCATTACATCCAAACACAGCAGAAAGTGATCTCTGAAAAAGGAAGCTCTTCTTTTACTGTGAAAGAGCAAGGGCTGTGGGGGGGGGGGCAGTGCCTTCCTCTCTTGTCTACACAGTCAGACAGACTGAGGCATAAACAGACTGAAGGGCTTGCCCAAGGTCATTCAGGAAGGGTGTAGCAGAAGAGAAAGCTGACCTCCTGCTAACTCACACCACTACCCCTAATCCCACAGGAGTGAAAGCTGTACTGTGGGATATCTATTAAATTGTCTCACTCAAACTGAAACACACTACTCTTAAAAACATAGATAAATACAAATTACACCATTGAAGCTGGAAACAAAAGCTGTTACCAGCTCAGGCTCTAAATTGGTGTGTAACTCACCTGATGCAGTGCTCTGCCATGCAGCTGTAGGGACACCAGTGGCACTGCATGGTCTGAGCAGCACCCAACCAGAGCTCCCTTCTGCTCACTGCAATGGGCAACAGTGCTCTGAGGGCAGCCAGACACCGTGAGTCTGGAAACAGGAGTCTTGTGCAGGGAACTCCAAGATGTGTTCTCCGTTTCCAGCCTGGTGGAAAGCTGAGTGACATAAGCACAGAAAAAAAAACAACCAACCAAACAAAAAAAGAACCCGGAAAAAATAAAACAAACCAAAACAGGGAGAAGACACAAGAACATTTAGAAAACTTGGAAATACTCCAGGAGTACCCATGGCTAACATCAGAAACAATTGCAAAAATAACTCCTCATTCCAAACACAGGCAAAGGGCTCTTCAGGTACGACAGGCTACCAAATGGCAGAGCCCTTCCTCTGCCAGGGCCTCTGGCAGATCAGAGATCTAAAATTATCTGCAGGGTTAAGAAACATCTCTGAGTTTCTGAGGAGGAATGTAGCAAAAAAAAAAAGGAAATTCTTGGATATGGTCATGAAAAGCTGCAGCAAGCAGAGAACTGTCCTTTGCAGGCTCACTCTGCTGCTTAGAGGATGTCAGAGGTCAGGCAGCACACCTGGCTGAACAGGCAAGGCACAGTCTCCTTGAAGCACAGCCAGAGGCTGAACACCCTCTGCAATATTAAGAAATATGAATGGTTGGTGTCAAATTTATTAGGACTACTGGGAATACTCCCTCTTCTGACTAATTTTTGTCGTTGTTGTTTGTTTGTGGTTTAAATTTTCACAATTTTGTACTCATTGATCTTTATTATTTATTTTTAAATACATATATAAGGATACATATATTAAGAAAATCACCCAGACTGAGACCTTTCAGGAAGTGAAATAAAATCTGTTTCAATACCTCTTAATCCAAAATTATGTACCCTTGGATACTGCAACACTTTTATTGAAGAATTTATAAAAGATGGTATAAAGAAGATTAAGTCCAGTAACTTCCTTAGAACTATTCTTCAGTAAAAAGCAACAGGGCATTATAGTGGGCTACTTGCCTTCCCTGAGAGACAGTCTAGGGCAGAGATCATGTGGTACCCAGTTCTCACTGGTGGCTGCAGGGAAAGCATTCCACCCTCTGCAGGGTCCAGGCTGCAGATGGGGAACAAGCCCTGAGAAGACCCACATACAGTGATCACCCTTTGGGTGCCAGGGAAAGCAGAGATACTGGCACAGGTAACATTGTGGACAGTCTATCTTTCCTGGTTTCCACCTTGGCTGCAGTAGTCTTGCCATGCTGATGTGTGTATATGCTCAAAGTGTTATACTAATGTTGGATACAGGTGGACAGAATATCCAGAAAGTACAGCCTGAACCTTGCTCATCAGACACAGTACAGGTTTATCAGAGCAGGCTAAAAGGCAGCACTTCACCCATGCAGCTGGTAAATTGTGCCTTGTAAGTGGAGCAGAAACAATGACCTCCATATACCTCCCTCTCAGAAAATTACAGAGGAAAATAAATTCCAGAAAAATCCTGTGTTTGTTCCTTTTTCATCCAGACATTCTACTTTGCTTGTCTCAGCATGCAGATGCTGTAAAGCAGGTAACTAAAATAATGGGATTTAGGGGCTTGGGCCACCTGCCCTCATCACTTCCAAGGAAGCAGAGCCATGTGTTGCCACCTCCATCACACACACTCAGCCACTGCAAGTTGCCCATATTTAAAACTCTCAAAATGAAAAGAAAAAACATTTTTTGTAGCCTTTTATCTCCATAAATTATACAGTAGTTATTAAAGCTGACAAACAGCTATTACTCACTGTAAGTAGCAATTCTAGCTTTTTGCTCACTTTGGTCAAATAATTTTAATGTGTGTGATGATTAAGTAACACTACTGAATTGAATTGCTGCTGGCTTGCATATGTCAAAACCAGAAGAAGCAAGAGTCAAAAAGAATGGAGCTAAACTGGTGTTATAAATGGCACAGATGCCATGAAAATGCAGCAGGAAGGAGGTAATCTAGACCATCTCCTTATTCATTGAGGAAAACTAGACTAGCTCCTCAGAGCTTCAGATTCTCTTAAATTGCCATTAGGGAATATTCTGCCTCACCTCTTGCAATGTCTCCATTCCATGGCTAGGACTGTTCTTGAGAAGCTTGCACTAATATAAAAAACCTTACCTTCCATGTTTCCAATTAATTTATCTTTTTATTGCCCTTCTGTGAATGCACATGACAAACAGACTATCGCTACCTTTCTCAATATTGATCATTTAAATGTCTGAGGATTAATCATGATGCCCCTCTTCGATTTTTGCAGATTAAGCAACCCCACTTCTCCAGTGTTTTTTGTAGATCATGTTTTCCAGGCCTCTACTCACCCACATTGGTCTCATTTCTAGTAATCAGCATGCCTCCTCAAGCACATTCCAGCAGAGGCCCTTTCTGGCAATGTCGGCATTGATTCCAAGTACCCGATCTTACGCTTTGCCTATGAGGGTCAACTTTCCTATGAAATTTGATTTAAATGCTTTCAAGCACCCATTTTCATGAGGAAAAGAGGAAAACAAGTAAGTTCTCTCTTTTGCAGTGACAAGCCACAGCGACATTCCCATTTTTTATAGCTGAGTAACAAGGACTGGCTAATACACTTCCTGATACCACCCTAGAGTCCCTGGTGGGCCAGCTCTTACACTGCCTGGAGGGGTGGCTGTGCAACAAAATGCTTCACTTGTTTCAGATGTTTCACTGCAGCCAGGCATCTTGCTTTATCTAGCTGCTCTCCTCCTATTTTCCTTTGCTTCTGCTCTTGTCCCCGTCTGCACTTTACCATGTGTTATTTTTAACCTTTCCCACAAGTTAGAAGGGCAACAGGTTGTTCACAGGAACATGTGACCAGCAGGAAATTCTCTCGGTCCTCACGATGTGGTGTTTTCTAAGCTCCTTCAAAATTTAATTTCAAAAGCACTCAAAATGTCCTACTTTTGCCCACCTCAGCAGAGGCAGGACCCTGGAAGGGCAGCAAGGACTCAGTAAGCTAGACAGGGACAGCAAGCCATCCCCACAGGGTTGGGGTTTTTTGCCAGGGAACATATGCCTCTCTAATTCCTTCCTGAGGCAGGAAACATCTTTGATTTACACTGAAAATGCAATTTGATGATCTTTTGCACCTAGACTGCAAATATCCAACACAGAGACTTCATTTTGCACACTAGAAATGGGCTTAATGGGGTGAACTTGGCAACCAAGTTATACCAAGTATAGTGGCTACCTGTGGATTACCAGTGGTCATCTGCAGAGGATTCAGGACCTGTAGAGGATCAGCTGGCCTGTGCTAGAGTGCTCTGTGGTACAGCTGCAAGCACCCAGCACTTCCCTTTGCCTACAAAGGCAGAAAGGCCTCACTCTTACAGAGGAGTGAAGAATTAGGAGATATGAGCATCACACAGCTATCCAGGAGCTCTGCCTGTTTCTGCTGACAACACTGAACAATGCAGATGAGGACACAAAGGAAGTGGAGAAAGTAGAAATTTCTACGCCAAGACTATCAGAATGAATAAAAAAGTTTTTTCAAAATCTCAGCATCAAGGGCAGTGAAATTATTGGTAGTCATTACAGCTACTCCAGAATCCAGGCTAAAATACCTCTGCTCTTGTTATCTACAGAACAGATTGAATTAATTCTTTCTCTAGTTATGGTGCCCCTAGAGATACAACCCCTTGCTTGCAAGGACCCATGGATGATCATGGATGTGTTGGTACACTATAAATGTATTCATGATCTTCCATTCAACTATGGAAAAGAAGGCTGGTCACAGGTAAGTGGAGTTCATCAAGGGGGACAGCCATGTGGACTTGATCTCCTGTGCTGCTCCTCTTCCCCCTATAAGCACAGATTTGGCAATTTTAGTTTGAGAAGGACTGTAGTCATAAGGTAGTCCATACACCAATGCCCCAGTGCAGTGAGGGAGATGAGGCCTAAATGCCCTTGAACCAATACTTCAAGGACAAAATAGTCCCCAATCTTATATTAAAGTATGAATGTTCATAGCTCCTCAGATAATGGTGTTTGCCATAAAACACTGCTACAGACATCGTGCTAAAAACAATAGACAGGGGTCACTGAGTTCACTTTTTGCTTTCCTTCTCACATTCAGTTTTAGATTCCCTCCTAAAGTATATTGTCCTTTTCCAGATAAACCCCATTAAACAGATATAACCTGACAGTTTAACATGTGAAGGGAACATTTCTTCTGATTTCAGTTACAAAAATTCATGTGGACGAAATTTGATAAATAAAGTCTTGTTGGTATCTGTTTTCATTCATTTGCCTGATTACATAAGAAGAGAACAAGCACGTGTTCATATAGGGCAGGGTGGGAATTCAGGATCTGCCAAATGGGACTCTGTTACCATTGATATGGCTGGTTAAATAAACAAGGAAAAGGATCTGTGTTCACGAGAGCTAAATGTAGGTAATAGAACTCCAATAGAATTCCAAGTTCTTTTCAATTAAAGAAGCCAAAATAAGCAAGGAAGGAAATTCTAAAACAATGAAAATGATGTGGAAACTCATACTGTTAAAAATACTGAAGACTAAATAGAAACAATATTGCCTCAATATGCAAAAAATAATGGATCTTCTTAAATGCATCACCCTATGAATATTTTTAAGTGTTAGCTAGTTCCCACAGAGAATAAAGGTAATACTCTGGGCTGAAGAACAGAAAAATGTCTACTGCTGGCAAGGAGAAGTCACAAAGGAAGGAAAGTTGCTGGAGGTGAAATGGGCTTGACCAGACTGCAGGACAGTGTTCTCTGTGCTGCAGGACAGGATCTAGCAAGAAGGCTCCTTCAAACACTTCATGCAAAGTATTTTCTACCAACACACCATGTGGTTGTTGTTGGAAGAAGTAGTTTTAAGAGCACACCAAAGCACTAAAAATATACTGTTCTCCATCAAACATACATAACCCCACCTCCTTTAAGCCTCAGCTATCCAGGAGCAAGATGCCAGTGTGTGGAAACACAAGAAAAACAGCAATAGCAGAGAGATCCTCTTGCCAGTGAGGGTACCAAAGCTGCATTCTGGAGTGCACACAATGGTTCCCTCACTGGATGCTGCTTTAAACCTTCCGTGCTCTAACTGATCTAAAACTACTCTGCATGGAGAAGGAACAACTGTATCAGAAAGCTGGGAGGTATGATGGAAAGGAAGTATATAAACCATACAGTCCTGCTTACACAATGCTGTTAATACAGCTTCCTAAAGCATTCTACCCCTTTGCATCATTTACTGAAGGACCAAAAAAGCTGTGAACAAGCTCAAGAGACTGAGCTAATTGAAGGTTACCAACTTTAGCTTAATTTTAGTTGAATTCCAACTAAACTGATACAAGGTCTATCCCATACAGTTTGTGCCTACCTGTTTTCTCCATCTGCCTTTTCACAGAATCATAGAATATACTGTATTGGAAGAGACTCATAAGGATTACTGAGTCTAACTCCTTGCTCCTTGCAGGACTATCTAACACTCAGTCACATGACTAAGAGCATCATCCAGATGCTCCTTGAACTCTGACAGGCTTTTATACTCCACTGAGCAAGCAGTCCTTGTTCAGAGGATTGCAGGTGTAAAAAAAGTTCCCAAGATTTTTCCTTCACATAAATTTCCCTGATTTGCATGATTTCTTCTACTTTCACTTACAAATAGCCATAAGGGTCCTACAAGGGCACTCAAACTGGTTGGGAGTTTTCCATCCAGAAGGCTGAGATACTGCAGCTGAACATCCCCAGAAGCTCTAAAACACACTTATCTGTGGATTAGGTATTTTGTGAGCTCACAGTGCACACAAATGCAAGTCCAAGTTTTGCATAACTAGAGAACAAAAAATCTCTTGCATAGGTGCAAGGAAGAAATTTTTCAGGGGTTTAACAAGAACAGGATAATTTTGGTCACAGATACTTAAAATGGCAAGGGAGCATAGATTTCCAAATCCCATAACCTTCACAATACCCTGCCAAATGGTAAAACAATCACAGTAGTAGCCCTATGAAACACTCACCTCAGTTCGTCAGACATACTTTTCCACTTCTTGCAGAAAACTCCCTCTTCCCTCCAATGCAAGTCTCCAGAGATGCCTCAGCAGTCCACTGGCAAGTTGTGCTTCTCCATCTGGAATATCCTTCTCAAACTCTCATGTTCTTCCTTAGCAGTGTGTTCCCAAACACAAACTGTGCTTTTCTTGCCATTAGTGCATCTTGTACTTCCAGACCACTGAGCAACTGCAAAAAGTGAGGTGATCTTTGACTTGTAAATTTCAGGGTTTTTTCACATGGAGAAGGTGCTTGCTGTTCTAAATGTGGAATCCAAAGGCAGCCAGCACATGATGTTGGAGAGGAAGCAGGAGACTCTTTTATCTGATGGTGTTTTCTTAAAGCAGAGGCTGTTTTGAGGTCTCCCATGAACCCTCTAATATCATAAATCAAAACTATTATAACACTATGATATTCTATTGATCTATTTCATTTCATAAGAGCCTGGTGCAATGAGTCTCACCAACAGCTTCTTTTCCCTTTCCTAAGCACTCTCTCCTTTAGCAGAGTTTCAGGTCACACCATAGGGTGTCACTCACTGCAGAGGGAGCTGGGATGCTTCTGCTTTCCCTCATGCAATAGAGCTTTTCACAGGCTGGTGTCAATGCTCAGATCTGCTGCTCTTTTTCATTCTGATATGCAACACACACATCACACACTTTGGCATGGTCTCACCATCAGAGCTACATAATCCTCAATTATGATAATCTTTGGATTAAAATGTTCAAGTATTTTAACTAGAACTGATTAGAACATCTGGGAATGATGAGCTGACAGTTTCCATGGCATTCTGTGTTGTGTTTTGCACATGTTTTACATTCCTAGTTTCTGTGGAATAACCACATTTTCATCATCCTGTTCTCAGGAGAAAACCAGTTTTGCTTCCCTACCACAACATCCTAACCCCCCATGAGAGTCAATAAATAAACTGTCTCTTCAATGTTTCAGCTGAGAGAAGCACAAGTGCTCTTCCACTGGGGCCCCTTACTCATCCATGTCACTCTTTAATGGGATTCTTCACAATCCTTCAAAACTGAACTCACCTCAGCTTTCTGTCACACTTCACCAACTCACATTTCTGTCTTTAGGACACAGGTTAGCCTTTTAAGGACTTTCCTATTTGAGAAGCTATTGAACAGCCAGCCCTCAATTTTCTACTGTTCTCTTCATATTTTCGAAAAAATCCTTGTAACTGGAAAAATACAATTTCATTTTGCAAAACTTGCCATAGCTTCTCCCAGTAACTTTAAACTCCTGTCAGTGGTTTCTTAAATCATAATTTTTTTCACCCTTTTCCAGCTGATGCCATTCTGTCCTAGTTCATATGGCAGCCTCTAGCACCAGTCTTCAAGAAAGACCTTCATGGCCCAGTCTAAATCTCCAGTCTAGCAGCCCTTCATAACAATTACTTCATTTAATTCATAAAAATTACTTCATAAAAATTACTTCATACAAATTAATTCATTTTGAAATTTGTTATTTCCAGTAACTGAATTATTTCACTCTGCATTGTTACATCAGGTTAATTCTGCCTGGTACTGGCGATTTGCAAAAATATTCAGATTTTCCACCTTGTCTTGAACATTTCCCATGCTGTTGGGATCTGATATTCCATGATTATGATGGGCAGAGAAGCAAGTTTTAGGATAAATTCTTTTGGTGAAATCTGCAATTGATTCCACACTCCGCTGCCCCCTTCATCTAAAAATGCAAAACCATAATCAAATGCTCTGTGGACAGCTGGGTTCATGTTTAACCAGAAAAAAAAAAAAGGAATTGTGTTGTTCTTTGTACATCAATTTAACATCCAGGCTGTAATCTGTTCACGTGAACTAACAATTTCTGGGTGAATGTCTTCCGTGTTCTGTTGTAAAAGTCATTTACTTGCAGCTGAGTTAGTATGTCCCCAAATGTCTGGACAATCAGAAATAATTTCCAACCACATGCTGATGCAGTTTTCCTAAGCTAAGCACTAGCTATTTTTAAAATGTCCTTAACACTTAGAACTTCCCTCATTATAGAAAGAAAAAAGTAAATTCTATTTTTTCAAATTCTTCGTCTGGTGGTTTTAAGCTTTGAACTCAACTGAAATCAGAAAAGGTCTGCTCACTTCACAATCAGGTCCCAAGTTTGAGAACAGCGGAAGAATATCTAATGGGAAAAGGTTTCCGTGACACGCTGTCTCTGTGAAGGACCTCAGCTTTCTTGCGAAGGATAGAGTCTGTCACGGCAGAGCACGCAGCCCCGGCAGCTATTCCCACAGCAGTCATTTATTTTATTTCAAACACACACCACCATTTGTTTCCTTGAGTCAAGCAGCCTCACTGACTTCAGAGCGGGTGTTGCCCAAGTCAGAGCCCTTCGGGTTTCTCGGAAAACTGCTGGCAACTTAGCTGCCTCCTCGGGATGGATCCCCTTCAAAAAAACCCCCGTCCTTTAATAGAAAACTCCATCTCGAGAATTAACGAGCCACTGAACAGCTTGAAGCGTCGAATCCAGAACCATTCGCAGCACCACTTAGCACATAATTAGCAACCTTCAGAGAGTATACCCTTCCCTCCCGCCAGGAAATATCAGCATCCTATACAGCCGGTGCAGAGCTGAGAAAAGCCAGCGTGCCGGAGCCTGGGGCTCCTGGAGATTCCTTTTCCCGTGTGCAAGAGGCAGCGGCGGCGGCTGCGGCCTCAGCCAGCTCGCTGTGCCCCTCCCGCAGCCTGGTCCGGCCGCGAATTGAAACAGCTGCTATTTCACCTTCATTTCTTGGAAGGCATTAAGGAAGGGTCGGGAGCTCTGCGCCATCCTTTATCCTCACAGGAACACGTCTCCCCACAACTCCCACCACCTCACGCCAAGTGCCTCATGGCACCTCCACCCGCCCAGCTCCACCTGCACAAATGTGGGAGGATTTGCCGATCTCTGTCTCTCTCTAACACAATTGCTTCCTCCCCCTCAGGCACCCAAAGGCCTGTTCTGTGCTCCCGCAGGCGCCGGGCGCCTCAGGAAGCCGAGGCGCAGCAGCCCCGCGCTGTGGGCCGGCCTCTCCCGCCCAGCCCGCTCCCGGCGTGAGGGCACGGCGGGAGCGCGGCCCGGGAGGCGCCGTGTCCGCCAGGGAACTGACAACAATTATCAATCAATTGATCAATCAATCGATCAAACAACTGAACAGGTCGCAAAATGACCGCATCTGCCACGGCAGGGCAGGCACCTGTATCAAAACTTTCCTTAACATCCCCAGAAAGGCCGGAGGGCCACAGACAGCAGTGTGCTTCAACAGCTGTTCCATGGCATAACCTCTGTATTTAGAATTATCCCACATCTGAATGGTACTACAAAGGTATTTAGTACTTTTTAAATTCAAACTCGCTAGAACTGAGAAGGTAAAAAATTGTAAATAACCCAGAAACTGACAACTAAGGTGTGCCACTGGGCAGGCAGTTATAGCAAAAGCAGATCTACAGTAACTAAAGCCACAGATCGCTTCCTCAGCAGCCCAGCCTGCACATGCCCTCCAAAAAGGAGCTGAAACAAGGGAGAAGCACCAGCCTTGAACCTGTAGTGGTCTGGCCAAGAATACATTTTGAGATAAAATTTCTGGAAGAATTTCAGTGTTTCAGAACATTCATTATGTTCTAAAATTGCCATATCGTACACATAATTTTAAATTTGTTGCAAAACTATAATTTGCAATTAAAACAGTAGAGAAGGCAGAAAGGTCTTTTTGCCATTCTCTCCCTGTTGAAAAATGAATAATTACTCACTTTCATAAGGCATCCTGAGAGTTAAGTAAAAAATACACTATACAAGATGCAAGCTCAGTCAAAATTGACAGCATGTTTGCCCTTGTATGAAGTGGTTGGAGAAGCACAAAAATGTCATATAGAGTGAACTGTATAGAGTGAACTGTAAGTCACTTGTTTTGCATGTTCAACCCTCCTGCAGTCTTCAGTAAGAAGGCTCCAATTAAACAAAAAGACTTCTGGTACACCTTCTATGTTATAAAAACAAATATGACTTCACCACATAGACAGGCAAATCAGTAATAAGGCTTACAAAAAGCTGTTACAGACATATCTCCAGCACTGTGAATCACATTTTTGGGGGTTTTTGTTTTCCCAAGGACAAAAAGTACAATATTAATTTATTTTATTTTAATCTTTATTATAAACAATTTTGTAGTTTTCAGAATGGGATTGCTACATATTAGGTAACAAAAACATAATCAAATCAATCAGTTTTATCTTTTACTAAATTAAATCAGAACCAGCAAAAGAAGTCTTTTTTTAAGGATTTAGTCTATTGCAAGAAGAACAGCTTTACAAACATGGAATTAAAGATACACATTTGATCATATATACATAAGCAGCTGATGACACTCTGAAGAAACATACAAGGAACTTCTTTGCGCATAAATAGATTTTTAAAAGTATTTTTCTTTCACGTGTGTACAAAATTATTTTGCTTTCTAGACTGAGAAAAGTTCTTGGAGACAAACAAGGATTTCTAAGAGACAAAAGCCCACACAGGATGTGGGCTGTCATGCACACAAGGATGTAATAATACAATTTACACAGCATTCTTATACAGTACTTGAGCTTCTTATATACATACTTACAAGACACTTTTGTACACGAGATGCCACCTTTGCAATTGAAATGGCATCTCCCCTGAAAGGCTGCATTAGTTCCAGTGTTTGTATAAAAGATAAAACAAGTTTCAAAAGGCAGCACCACTCTGCAGAGTCAAGGATCCACTGAGCTGCAGCTATAGTGAAGGCAGTGGGGTAATTATGCTGGCTTCTGTGTTTACACAGTCCAAGTGGGAAAGGTTGAGATATGACCTTGAAGTCTATACAATACCTTCTATAAGATGTGTCTGTGGTTAGAAAAACAGATTTTATGAGACCCATGGCTAAAGACAAGCACTTTTGCTTTTCATCTCTATGCTACTTACGTCAAGCATTTCGTTCTGTCTTTGGGGGAGAAGTTTGGCTTTTACATGACCTTTTCAGTATGGTTATTTACCAATGGTGGGGCTTAGTTAAGCACATACAGGACCTGTGAAACTTTTCTTTAATGCATACAGAAAGTGTGAACAGTACAGCAATGACAGAGGACCCTGCTAAGCTTCTGCTGGACTGGGGAATGCTCAGAACCTCTGAGATTCAAGTGCCAAGTTTGCTGTGAGATTAGGTCAGGCTTCCACTTTGTTTTTAGGCACAAGTGTCAGAAGACGGACTGGGGTTTTGCTCCTTGATTCTCTTAATCACACTTTGTCCAACTAGGAAACAGTACCCAGAGAATACTCAGAGCAGCCTGCAGGTGATGCCTTTTAAGACCTGACAGTGTCTAGATAAATGGTACCTGGACATCAGCCATACCAAGCACACATATTACAGCTACACCTGTGGGTTACACGCAGCCATACTCATACCAAACCGTCTGCTGATCTCCCTGGGGATCAGGAGACCCAGGAGTGCTGTTGGAGCTGTTTCCTCTCTCAGGCTCCTCTACAGCCCCAGAGCTGCTTTCTGACAGCTTACCCTGGCACTTGGTAAGTAGGGCATCACCCTGGCCTTGCCCTGGGGAAGTAATTCCCTCAGTGCTGCTGCAAACAGCTCTGGCAGGGGCCACTGTGGCCACCTCCTCAGTACGAGGTGCTGACTTAGGTTTGACTTTTGAGACAGTATGGGATGCAGAGGAGTAGTGTTGCCCAGGGTTCACACGCTCTTGCTGCTGGACATTCAGACTGCTGGTGGATGCAGTGGGCAAGGCAGAGAACTGATGGAAGGAAAGTGGCCTCTCATCTTTTGGTGGGACCAGGGAAAGGCGCCTCACATCGAGCTGCCGACAGCGGGAATCGACACCTTGCACAGAACCTGCCGCTTTTGCAGACTGTGGCCTCTCTCTTAAGGGTGCCTGGGAGTTCGTTGGCACAGAAGCCCTGGTGCTCTGACAGACAGTGTCCCTGCCCCCATGCAGCTCTGCTCCTGACTTTTGAGGGCTCTCCTGCCTGTAGGCCTCTGGGCCAGTGGCCCTGAGGAGGTCTGCAGAGGCCAAGCTAAATGCCCTGTTCAGTGACGTACTCCTCCTGCTCACGGTTCCAGGCTGCTGAGGCTGTGCCATCTGCCGCACCCCGCTGGCAGACTGGTGCTGTGGTGTGTGAGGAAGCTTAAGGGACCCCTGGGGGTTTGCCAGAGCATCAGGTTCAACTTGTCTGAGGTTTGGCTTCATGTAATTGTCAGGCTTAGCTGTTCTTCCTTCTTCACCAGCCATGGCCGTCTTCACAGTTGGAGCAACAAGACTAGTGGGCATCTTAGCAGCCTCCTTTCTGGACAGGTGAACCAGCAAGTTCCCAGTAGCTGAAGGCTCATTTGCTTTCCTAAAACAATCGCTGAGCAAGTCATCTCTGTTAGTGGAGGGGCCCTGGTGTGAGAAAATATGCACGTCACATTAATGACAACACATTTTGTTTAAAAAATCATGCATCAATACTCGGTATTCACAAAATCTTCCTTCCCACTTAATTTAAGCCAAACACAATCATAGATTTTACACAGTGGAAACAGAAGACATGAATGTTTAAAATGGGTATAAATCCAACTCAAGGAATAATGTGCTTATCATAACTAGACTGTGACAGCCCTGTTTACCAGGTTAATTGTCATAATTTTTAAATAATTTTGGTTGCAACCTGGACAGTAGCTCTTTTGCTTCCTTTCACATCAGCCACTGTCACTTTAACATCAATATCATATTGATGACATCAGCCACTGGTATCTGCAGATCTCAATTATGTCTGTCATATTCCAGAATACAGTTCATCTGGGTAACTCTCTACTGTAACTTCAGGAAGGTAACAGAAGTCAGTACCTTGGGGAGATGTGCTAGCATTACAAAAAAGTTTAATTCCTTCTCCATTGATTCCTTTCACCTCTCCCACTCAATATACTCTGTATGTTAAAAGCTGCATGTACAATACAATGAAATGCACAAAAAATTTTTACAAAAATTGTTTGCCTACAATGAACTTCCAAATTTCAAGTCAGACAATTAACCTGGCAGTAAAAGAAAATATACGAGTATTTCATGAAGATGGTCCATGCAATCCAAAAATGGCGATGTTTGATCAGCTGCCATTGTACTATTAGTAAAAAGGCATGCTCAGAACAGTTAAGGGACATGCTTTCATTACAAACAACATGCTGAACAAGCTCATGAAATTTACATCTTTAATCTTTTCTAGGGAGCATGTTTAAAGCTCAATATAATTATTTCACTAGTGTTCTAAACATTTCTTCCAGTCAAAAACCTCATTTTCCATAAGCAAACACCATCAATGGTAATAGTGCAGTGTGAAAATTTCTAAGCTCAACTAAGTGTTAAAGTGTTAAGGTTATTTTTAACTTTATTTAAACAGCTGTTACGCACAGTAACATTACACAATGATGAGTCCTCTGAAAACACGCATGTGTACGAACAAAGGCTGCAAATACTTTATGAGCAATTAATGCAAGTGATCTGCCAGCCTTTAAAGTAACAACTAGGAGTTACAGAATGCTTCTATAGGTATTAATATGCTAGCAAAAGCTGTGGTAAGTCAGGAGCTGTTGCCTTCATAATAAGAACAATGGATACCCTGGGGATATAGAATGAAGCAGATCTCCTATTTCCCCTGCCTGTTCTGTGCCTCACGCTGTCGGGATATGAAACACTGAGGACCGATTCGAGTGACTGCGAATGTTCCTGATGAATGGAAGGACATGGGATGTAGCAAGAGGGATACAGTGAATCAGCTTCTAACAGAAATTGGTGCAATGAAATCATTTCACTCTCATTTAAACTGCGCCGATGCTGAAAAGGAATAGGATGACAGAAAGAATGAAAATGGACATGGTCAGGTAGTTACAGATACACAAAAGTAATAATTTTAAACATCTCTAAAAACTAAGAATTGTACTTAGGATAATGAGGGAGTAGGAGGTATATTTAAACGTTACTGTGAAAATTCAAGGACTGGAATTTACTGATGCCATGAAAAGGCACAGCTCAGCTGATTTCAATACTTTTACCAAGGCATTAATAAAACAGAAGTCTCTGTTCACTTACACTATCAATTAACTGTTTTTAAGATATTAACCTTTTCAATAGTGCACTGCCTCACTATTGTACAGCATGTCTGAGCAGTGAAAGACATGCCATCTTGAAAACAAACATTTAGTTCTTGAAAAAAGCATTTCAATGAGCGACATATTCTTGCAGTCATTGAACTAACAGGGCAGTGGTGAAAGTATCAAAACTTTCCTTCTGCAAAAAAAAATAATCTTTCTCGAATGCACTGATATTTTCAGATGAGACAGTTTTAACAACTGCGTATTTTGCACTTCAGTTGAAAACTATTCTAGGTCTCATTCCTAATTATGGATTTGGCAGCTGAAAATTACACAGAAAACTTACCAGTTTATAAATAAAAATACGTGGAGCTGAGAACTGATGATACAAAACCTTGACCACAGTCATTTGCTAGCAAAAAGTCCCAGCAGTCCAATATACAGTACCTGCAGTGAATTATCTGACTTGCCATAGCCGATAAACCAAAATAAATTAGCAGAGAGTAATATGAAAGCTAATTTTACCTTCATTATTGAAACTGTCTCATTTGTTTTGCCAGATTTGATAGCACTCATGTATATGAACAAGGATCATCTTGTCTCTCTCCTTCCCTATGCCCTCATCCTCCTAAATCAGCTTTAAACTGTTTTTTTGCCATCTGAAATGGGCTATCTAGCTCTATTTACTTACACTTTGTAGAGACAGCCTGTTGCTCTCTTCCAAGAACTCTTCCAAAGTTACCATCTCACTGCCAGGTGAGGCAGACCGCTGCCTGCCTGTGTGAGACAGAGATGGATTGCTCTTCTGAGGTATATCACAGGACATCAAACCATTTCTGTGGGAGGAGGACTCATGTCTGCTGCCAGGGCTTAAGAAAGCAGCAGCAGAGTGAAGGGAGTATGTCTCTCGGAGCAAGATTGGTGCCTCTCTGCTTGGCACTGTATCTTCACTGCTGAGGCTCTCAGTTCTACCATGGATATGGTCTAAGGAACCTGAGGAGAAGCATAAATACCATTAATGACACTGCTCTGACAATTTCAGTAGATTTCACACTCAGGCAGGAACTTTATCATCCAAGGCCATTTCCACACAGACTGGGTGGCAATGACTTTTTACCTTCCTTTTTTCTCCTACAGAGCTCAAAGCAATCAGAGCTTTGAAAATTCAGGACTACTAAATATCTTACAGCACTTTAAACAAACACAACTACTTCACCAAAGAATAAAAATAGCACCGGGGGCTAATAAGCCTTATATTAGTAAGATAATATTAGGCTGCCTCTTCACAACCTGTGTGTCATTGAAAGATCTCCCAGTCTTGGCTGCGTGGTCTGAGAGCTAGAACCTGACAGTGGAAAAGCAGAAAGCAGATTTTTCCACACTGTCAGGTCTCTTAGCATCCTTCAAGGATGTACGATTTGCAAAAGCAAATCTCCAGATCACACTGATTCCATACACAAGCTGTGTGCAGAGTAAGAACCACAGAGATCTCTTGTAGAAAGTCTTAGAGTGGCCTGGTATTTCCCACAATATGATGCCAGTCAGACTGAAGCAAAAGTCGGCTGTCTGCCTTAAAAGCCACCCCTTGCCAGAATCAATCTTAGAAAAGCACTTCTTGCCAGCAGTTTTGATTCCCAAGACAGCCATGTCCAGATTGCATAATCACTACCATTTCAAAACAAGTCTTCAAAATTAATTGGAAGGAAAACGACATTTTATACACAGTTTCATGGAATTCACTTCCTGTTTGTCACAATTCAGCTGTAAAAGCTTTACCTTTCAAATTGAGAGGTGAACTACTGCTGGAAGCATTCCTACTGGTCTCTAAACTGTTTGGCCTGGACACTGAAAAACACAAATCAAGCATTGAACAAACAGATCTTAAGTTCCTCTGATTCTCTAAAAGACTTGGCTAGAGTCTCCCTTCTGAAAATAGGACCTGTGCAACTAAGTCACTTTGAAAACATTAACAACATAATACATACAGGATGCCAAAATCTGGACAGAGTAGAAAACATCTTCATTTTTCAAGCTGTTTAGGATCCATCTTGTTTATCTTATTTTTTGCACAAATAAATATGTTCCGGACTTTTACAGTAACTGTAAAGTAATGCAGATACTGAAAAAAATCAAAAATAAACTGCTGTCTCTTTTGCAGTTTTCTTTGGAAGGAGCTGGTAGCCAGCTTGCAAATTAAGTCTTCTGCAATCTCTAAGCAGGCAGTGCTGCTGCTTCAACGCGTTCCTACCGTGCATCCATAAGCCCCACACCAATTTCTCTTACTACTGATTCATTCCCTTAAGGGAGGAACTAAACATTCTCCAGAAAAATCAGCAACAAATCTGTAGGACATGCATTAAAAGGTCTGTTGGTGGGGGAAGGCAATTTGCCTGAACATCAGCACTGTTTTGAAAATTCATTTTGGCAAAACATCCATTAAAAGCTTCAACAGAAAACCAGAAACAGCTAGAATCCCATTCCCAAAACGGTGCTGCATTACTACACCTCCTTCTGTAATATTAATGTAACTAAAACACTCCAGGGTTGTTCATGTGGATGCAATGAAACAAGTCTTAATGCAGATGTTTAGAGCACTCACACATGCTACAAGCTTACCATGCCACCTGGTGCTTGCAAACTCGACCTCCGGGGACTGTTCACATAGATTATCTTCTGAATTATAGCCTGGAAAAGAACATAAAACTTAAAAGGCCAGTTGAACACAAAAAGGTTAATCCTTCAGGTCAGCCTCCAATGTATTCTAGTAGTGCAGAAGACTGAGGTGATTAAGAGGGTTTTACAGACCCATCTTCTAAACACTGGGCAGGGAACCACTGAAGAACTGACACTCAAATGTGCTCTGTCAAGTTGATGACATTAAAAGTGAGTAAGTAAACCCTGCATCTCATCAATTAAACCATTCAGCAGATAAAGTAGGGGTGAAAATATTAGTGCTCTGGTTTTGTACTTGAATGCCACTAGCAGCCTTGCAGGAACTATGGAGCAGCCTGCCTGGCACTATCAGCTGGTGTATCAAATGCACCACACACCTTTTGGCCTGCTCTGGAGCCGGGAGATGGGGGTGGAAGTGTGCACGTGAATAGCAGAGGTTGAGTAAGTCCTGGCACCCATTTCCACACAGCTGGGTTTTGTTGCAGAGTCTGCTGAGATTTCACCATTATCATTGCTGCCTCCGTGATGGGAATTCCTTTTTTGCTTTAGGTCCATTAGCACTAGTGGGGAGAGAGGTAAATGAATAAGACTCAATGAAAAACAGCATTAGGGGATTTGTATTTATCTGCCCATACAAACATGACAAACAGGCACAAAGAAACTGCACAACAGAGGCGCTAGTTTGGCAAGCTTTTCCTTAAACAGTGCAGTAGTGGATAGGAAATTTCTGCCACCAGCTTGTCAATCATGTATGCTCTCTGTAAAGTGTGGGAGTGATGAGGGCTGCTTAGTGCTGGTGAGAGGGTTGATATTATACATGCAACAATTACTGTGAAAGGAGGAAGAAAAGGAGCAAAGACATGAATCCAGAAAAGATAAGTGAGGTGTGAAATTCCCATAACATTATTCCTTGTAGGTGCATTTTATAAGAACTTACTTCAGTGATAAAATAGAATAGGGAAAGAGTGACAGTAGTCATGTTCTTACTCAAAGAAAAATAATGCTGATTTGAAAATTATCTATCATGATCCATGCACTAAGCTAACTGCTTTCAGGTTTGTATCTTTGCTGTGGTTAAGAGCTCAGTCTTTACAAGGTTGAAACTCTGCTCTTATGATGTCCTGGTGCAATGATTTTTTAAGTGGAGTTCCTGGGATCTTAGCAGAACAACAAAAACTGTCTGCTAGAATATTACTTAGATTAAGAATCTGAAAAATTCTTTTCTACTGATGAAGCAGGTTAATTAATTTCTTGTAATGTCAATGTGATGCTTTAATGCACACATAGAACAAAATTTAAAGAATTTACTGCAGAAAACACACTTAATGAGATGCGAGATTCTAGATTCTGTATATTTCTATGGAATACTTCATTAAGTAACAGAAACTAAAGGTTGAAAATGCAGCAGAGTGCAGCAGTCGAAATAAACAACTTGCAGAGACAATGGACAGACAGTTCAAAGCACAGACCAGCTGTGAAGCTGTATGAGAGAAATGGACCAATGTGCTGTCATCTTAAGTGGCCCCTGGAAGCTGACTTCATTCAGGAACAATGTTTTCTCCCTAGGTCTGCACGGGCTCCACAGACTGGGCCAGCATCTACTCTCAGAACTGAAACTTACACCATGCTTGCAGGGGCAACTACTGGCTAAAGCTTCACATGCAAATCTGTATTTCCAATTGACTTTGCAGATACACTTAACACCTTCCACGGATGCCAAAAATATTAATTGCCCTGGAGACCAACATTCTCCACAAATCCCCAGATGGGCAACAAAAACCAGGCTGTTATGCCTGAGTCCCTGGTTGTGCCACTGGGGACAGTTCTTAGAGTAAGAAGGGAAACAAGATTTTTTGGCCTCTCTGCTGAGTCCCCTGTAGCACATTGCCCATGCTGCATCCAATTCTCTAACAGAGTGGGGACTGGACCAGCACATTCATTTCGGAAGCCACCAAGTTATAACTATTAGGCAACAAGAATTCTGGGCAATGGATTAATGAAGATTATTCCCAGTCTTAAGAGAACAAATCTACATTTTTCTCCCAAAAAATCTGTTGAAACTGAAGCAGAAGAAGCTGTTTCAGCTTCTCAATTCAGATGAATTTTCTTAATTGGAAGTACAAAACCTTGCTAAATATCAGGTTTGAATGCGAGCATCAAGACATTTGGCTAAGAATAATTTCTCCAGTAGCTTCCATTCTGTATTCAAAGCTAGACTATTTAAAAGCAGAAAAAGGTGTTAAAAAACCTGCCTTTTAAAATAATTTAGTAGCACAGACTATTGGAAAAATACCTGGAGTTTGAGACTGTATTTATATTTTAGCAGGACTACCACACTGTAGAAAGCACAGCAACAGCAAATCAGTTCAACACTTTAACTGGACACAATGCGAGTACATGATTGCAAGAAAATATTGAAGCGAGTAGCAACTTCACTTACTTACAACATGCACCACAGCCAATATACATACGCAAACTGCATGCCATGGGGTCCCCTAAAGTGTGCTGCATTGAAGAAATGATCCACAGTGTGCAATAGTGATTCATCTTCTACAGGAAAGCTTAAGTCCATGTTCACTAATCTTTGCTTGTATTTAGAGTATTGTATAGACATGCTGAGTGTTTCTATCAATGTGCATGTTCTTTAATGGCATGTGGGATTTTTTTTTTTCAATTTTATTGTTTATCAGAAATAAATTAAAATAATGCTACAGAGAAGGTGTTAGAAAACTCCCAGTTCCGGGAAAGAAAGAGTTTCATTAGGAGAGGATGGGATGTCGGAAGAAGACCAGAACCGGAGCCGATTAGAGAAAGACTGATGATTCGATGGAGACTTAGGAGACTTTTCTTTATCCTTGCTTTTGCTTCTCAAAAAGGCAATCTTTTTGCGCTGTGCAGCTAAATTGTTATCACCCAGGTATCCCAAAAAGAAGAAGAAAAAAAAAAAAGTAAAAAAAAAAA
>VZTT01048180.1:4745-16450 GCA_013400855.1 Buphagus erythrorhynchus
GAGCTACAAAGGGAATTTGAATGAGTTCTGTGGGTATTGCCAATGGCTGCTGTTTATTGGCCATCCTATGGGTGTGGTCCCAAACTTGAGTAGCTCAGGTGTTCCAAAAGTTACTGTAATCAATATTAAATAGGTATAATTCTTCTGAATGTCCATCAAAGAGCTCAGTATGTTGCTAATTAGGCCCCAGTCTAGCAAAGAGCTTATCCCAAAAATCAATCTGTCCACTCATGAGCATGAAACACAGCCCCAACCAGCAGCAAGCTTTTCAGTGTCATTCCCTAAAATGGAATTATCAAAATCAGAACAATCCAATTTGCATAAAAGAAGCTAAATTTGGTCTTGCTGCTTGGTTGGTTTTTTTTCCCTCCATGTACTTTCTTGCCATCTCCACAGGAAAACCTGCTGACATTTTCAAAAGGGCTTTGATTCATAGAGCACTGATAGTCTTCAAGATGTTAATAAAGGATATTTTGCTCATCTCCTTAGCACTGTTTGCAGCAAAGAGTGGTAACAAGGGAGCAGAGCTGTTCATGAGGGATGTGGGAATGGGCTTTGGTATCTGAAAACTTCAGATCCAAGCACTAATTATGACCATGATCATCAGCTAAGGGTGAGGTTGTCACTGACAAGTGCATCTGTCACCCCTAGAGGGCAAGTACACCCATGGCAGAGGTCAAAAAGGGTGTGAATCATGTTTATTCTCTTGCACTGAACTTAAAAATATAGATTAAAAAAAAAATTAAAACCAGCTATAAAAATATGTATTTTGAGTCTGTGGAGCCCACAGCAGGTTGCACTGACACAGCCCAGGACATGTGATGCATTCCCTTTATTAACAGCTGCTGGATGGTGGCTGGACAGTGCACTGCTGGAATGGACTGTGTGCTTCAAACTTTGCTAGACAAGCCTTAAACAGACCAGAGAAATTCAACATTTTAGCCATTCAAACACAGCAACCCAAAGACAATGGGCTGTCTAACTGCTTGTAAAACCTGGCAAAAATCTCTTTGATTTGGAAAACCAAATTCACACACACATTGCTTGATTTGCCACTTATTTGCACTTCCTTAAACTGGGCCAGTGCCAGATAACTTCTCTTTTGATGAATTTGCTTGGAAAAAGCATCTTATTTCAAATATGTTTCTTTTTTTATTCTGTGGTGCGTGGCTAATGCATATCTCGGTCTAACTGGAGTGTGATTCATCACTGAGACATCCCTTGGCCAGTGTAAATACGAAAGTAAAAGGTTATCTTCTCTCTTCTTTTGTTGCTACGATTGCAGTTCATCATCCAGAGTGAAACTGTGAGCTGGAGGTTCAGCCAGGGAGAGGGAGAGAGGAATGACAATGATGTGGAAGGGAGTGAAAGCAGATAGAAAACCCATTCTGTCTGAGCCCACGAAGAATGATGCTGTTCCCAGACAGGCCCTTGAGCAAAGGCATTTATCTGTCTGATTTGGGGCTTGAAATGGTAGAGGGTAAAAAGGAGATGGATTCTCATCTCCCAGAGACATAAAACAAAGCTCTGAAACATCCAGCCTGTAAATAAAAGAGAAAGGAACCCATCTAGTAATACACCATGACTGACTTAGCAACTGCAGGGCATTTCTCTAGCTCTTCTCCCTGATCCAAATGATACCATTTCTTTGTCTTTCTCCTTTGAATCCTCATCTCTGAAACACAACTACTATTTTTGTATCCCTCTCCTGTTTTTCTCTCCTGTGAAAGGCTGTGATTAACTTGTTTACCCACGAAACCATCTTTGTCTCGGAGCACAATGATATTCACAATTTACAGAGCCCTTAAATAGGATTATTCTGTCTGTTCTCCTGTAACACTTGGCATCATACCCAGTATTTAAAGAGACTCAACATTTATGGTAGACAGCATTGTACTTTCTTTGCAGTTTCTACCTCATGCTCTAAAAATGTTTTCCTAAACCTGGTGAAGTGTTTGGTGAACACACACACAGCTCTATTGCTTTCAAGAAGATATGATACCAATCAGGAGATGCTCTTTAGATTGGTGTCTTGTTGGTACAGGATTTCCTGCAAGATCCATGAAAAATGGCCCTTTTTATCATCTTAATTTTGTTATAATAAGTTTAATTGGTATCAGTTGGTGGAAATTTAGATATGTATTCAAAAGGTT
This sequence comes from Buphagus erythrorhynchus, assembly GCA_013400855.1. NCBI lineage: Eukaryota > Metazoa > Chordata > Aves > Passeriformes > Sturnidae > Buphagus > Buphagus erythrorhynchus. The sequence continues at coordinate 6,899 of VZTT01048180.1, forward strand.
AGGAAATACTAAGAATACCACAAACTGAACATAGGCAGACAGTGTGGGGAGAAGATTCATGGGAGAGTGAAATTTAGGTGCAGTACATTTATTGTGTCAGTTTTGAGATAACTTGATCTCTACACAGCATCTGTCATCCCACAAGGGTTCTATTTGCTAGCCATTTCTTAGTTTTTGTAGGAGACTGAACAGTCTTGCCTTCTAGGAAACCTGAGCTTTCACATCATATAAGCCCTTTCCAAAGGACTGAATCCAATCATGCAGGGCAGCTTTTAATCTGTCTTTATAAACTTCACCATGAGGCCAAGGACCTGTTTTCTTAGTTTCAGACACACTGAGTGCATTTCTTGGAAATGGTGCAGCCTAGTAGAAATGAAGAGAGTCACCAAATAACCTGAGGTTTTTACTCACACACTTAGCTTGCCAATGAAGCTGAGGTTCAGGCTATTAATAGCTGATAAAAATCATTAAATGTACTTTTCCTTCACAGAAGTGCTAGGTAGTCACTCCTCTGCCAAGGCTGGATCAAGGTGCCCATGGAAGGGGTTGAGTCACCATCCCTGGAGGGGTTTCACAGATATGTAGAAGTGGCATTTGGGGACATGGGTTAGTAGTGGCCTTGGCAGTGCAGGGGGAACAGTTGGACTTGATGCTCTTAAAGGTCTTTTCCAACCTAAATGAGTCTATGATTCTGTACTGGATACAAACTGGAGGGAAAAAAAGACTAAAGGCTGACTCTAGATGGAATATAACTAATAATTTAAATAATACATGACTTGTTGAACATGAAGAAGAAAGAGAAGGGCAATGCTAAAAATCCGTTATTCATTTCAGAGAGTTTAAGAAAGTTAATTCCAGAAGTCTTCTTAATTCCTTAGGAAAAGCTAAGTTCTCATTTTCAGTTTTATCTAAAATCCATTAAAATCACAGGGAATCTCTGCTGAGGACAGTAGCCTTTGGACAGTAGCCTTTGGACAGATTGTGTTGTTCTGACAAGCAACACAGTTTGTGTTTGCTTAGCTTCTGTGGCAAAATAACTGAAAATAGGAATGTGCAGCCATCAGCTGGACAGCTCTGAGTCTGTACAGCACCAATATAGAGCTCAAAGGCTTTGAAGGATTTACAGCAGTGATTTCCTTTTTATTCTGGGTTAATAACTTTAAGTATTTTAATGAGTCATTTACCAGCTCAGACCCTAGAGCCAACATGTTTAAAATGTTCAGAATAACACATTTTTTCAAAATGGAAGTACTTGCAATTTTTGCACCTCTTTTAGTGCAATATATTTGCAAAAGGTTTTGAATGATTTCGTTGTTGTTTCCCCTGCAGGATCCGAAGCTGCGTGAGCTGCTGGACGCTGGGAACGCGGGAGGTCGGCTGGAAAATCGGATGATCACTGTTGTGTATGGCCCAGACCTGGTCAATATATCCTACTTGAACCTGGTGGCATTCCAAGATGATATAGCAAAGGTAACACACCTGATAGATGAAGTTCTGTCATGGCAAATTCAGGTTTTGGAAGTCGTGTTTTGAGATAGGGATAAATGAGCTAAAAGTGGGAATTGCTATGAAACGAGGCACAGTTCTATTTCTGGAGCTGTGCCACTCTTTCCCAAGAAGAAATGTGCAATCTTTTTTTTTTTTTCCCCAAGGAGTTTATTCAGCAAGATTTATGCCCCTGGTAAGTGTGCTCATGTTGAGAACATTGCTTGTAAAGCCCAAATAATCACAGTGAAAAGAGTGCTACACACAAATTTTAACTCAGGAATGAGATGTTACACTGTGGCTCCCCAAACACGCATCAATATTTCAGTAATAGTATCACATTTTGCCTGCTGAGAGCCCTTGATAAGGCTTGTAGTCAACATCATTGCCTTAAAAAAGTATTTTTTCCATGCAGGTCCTTCAGTTTACTCTGTCCAACCCACAACATAAAACTACACTGATACTAGTACACTTGGGTTTGGGTTTTTTCCTTCTCCTTCCAATTTCTCTACAATTCAGTTCTGTTTAATGAACTGGGAACTTTTGCTTTATCTATTTCAAACAGACATTCCAAAGCTTCTCCTCTTTCCACTTCTACTCATATGGGTACACTCTGATGCCAGCCTCCAGACATCCATGCACAGAACACTTTCCACAGAGCATTTTTACATCCTGGAGTTCACTAGATTATGCTAAAAAGGTTCTGTGCTGCCTGCTGTGATTTAACAACAGCAAGGAGTTATTTTGTCACCTCACAGGCCACAAGGATTGTTAGACCAGGTGCAAAGTAGTCATGGAGTTAAAGCCTTCAGCAAGGAGGGGACATTTTTGCTTGCCAGATTACTATTTCTGCTAATCTTCTTTAGCCAATTGGCAAAAACATGATTTCCAACTTTTCTTTGACATAGAAGAATAGGAACAGAAAGAGTTTGTGGTGGTCTTTGAGCAGCTGAGAGGGAAGTGCTGTCCTCAGACTTGTAAATGCAGAGCTCTACAGGGTGAGAAATCTTAACACTGCAGAAATGAAAGCAATTGAAATAACTCTTCAGGAAAAAAAGGAGCTGTGTTTATGAAGGAGAATGAAAAGGTATGCTAAAGCTTTACCAGCAGAAATTGCTGTCCCTTATTAAGAAGCAGGGAAAATCATCCAAATCAGAAGCTTGTGTCCTTCTTTTTCACTTTCCTGTCTAGCCAGCAGTCAGTGAGCCATAATCTATTTGCTAAAACAGCACAGAAATGGGTATTTTAGGGCTATTTTCTGTTTCATAATGGAACCTTAAAATACAGTGGATAAAATCATGTTTTGTAAAAGCTTGCCTGTTCTAAATCTTGAGTAACTCCTACCATCTGAGTAACTAAGAATCTGAGTCTTCCTTTTTATTTATAAATGCAATAGAACAAATCAGTTAATATTTGATCAGCTGGGCACTATGGCCTGAGGATGCAATTTTTAAGGCATTTCAGGTTCACTGTGTGTGCTTTAAGGTCATATTAAATATCCTGATTGTTTGAAGCAGAAAAGTTTTGATCACTGCTGAACACAACTAAAAATTCCTCCCTTTTTAACCTGTTTACCAACTTTATATGAACCAGAACACAGAATTTAGTCTTTATTGTCTCTGAGCCCCATGCAGTGACTCAGAGGAGTTGCAATAAATAAGCACATCTGGCACAAATCATGTCTTCAGGGAGCTCTGGGGAGGAATGTCAGTACAAGACATGTTCAGTGCCACACTTGCAAATTTTGAACCTTCTGATTTTCCAGGGAAAGCAAGTGCCAGTAGAAATCTCTCCCACCTTTCCTTTTCAGTGCATGAATGTTTTTTGGTTAACCCTTCATTTGTGATACCTTGTTTTTCAAGTTGTGTGGCAAGTGTTGATCAGACCTCGCTTAAGGAGAAAGGCAAAGTAAACTGTGATGGTCTTAATGAGGCAGTTAAAATTATTCCATTATAGGATTTTTTTCCTTTTGCAGAGGGCTGCCTTTTCTGCTACAAACTCTGCTTGTCACATCCACTGACCAAGTTATGGGAAAATTAGGAAAATGCAAGTCTGGGGTTATTCAGCTTGCTTCAGGTGAACTAAACAGAAATGTCAGTGTGCTGGTTTATGTTCATTCCTCCACGAGAGAGTAACTGATGTTTAAAGCACATCAGTGATGAGCTGAAGGGCACCTGGTCTGTTTAAAGAATGCAGCTTGAAATTCATTAGGCACTGGTCTAAAGGGCAGGCAGGAAGGTTTGTCCTGGTGGGAAAGAGAAGAGCACTGAGAGACCACTTGCTTATTTTCATTTTAATTTCACTTGCCTGTCTGGGGTAGGATTTATTTGTGAGCATCCACAGAGTGCTGCAGAAGCAGCAGAGGTTTATTCTCAAACCCTGTTCTGAGCTCCTTTTCTCTGTCTCCATTCTCAACATGAAGAAGTCCAACCCATCAATCTCTATCTGCTCTATAGCAGTTCACTCTCTTCCCAAATCCAGCAGATTCCAAAGTGAATATCTCATTTTTCCCCATCTCTTTCCTCTCGCTCTCTTTGGTGCCTCTCATGCCAGCACTGCCAATCCTGGCCATGCAGTCCCCTGTCCAGAGCCCAAGGAAATCTATTTCTCCTGGGTTTGATGAGCTTTGGGTAACATGCATCAGTAAGAGCAGATGAATTCCTCCATAAGTAAAATGATGTCATCAAGGATGATTCACAAGTCAAGCTATACTATTCTTTATACATCTTTATACATCTTTAGGGTTCAAGCTTTCCCAGTGTATGTAAGAGCTTGATCAGTAGAATAAAATGCTAAAGCAAGCCACGTAAATTCACATCCATTTGATATGGGTTTTTTTTTAAATTAAATTCTGAAAGTGTAGAATTTCAGCAGCTTGCTTTGTTAACCTCCCACCAAAAAGAAATGTGCGAGGAACATTGCCTTCACATGTAATCAGGCCTGATTTGAAGGAAGTGTTTTCAAGTGTCTGTGCTGCCTTTTCTTATGAGAAAGGTCTCATCTCTTCTGTTGCACTAAATGTTTTATGGTATCCTGATGCCTGCAGAGGAAGAGAGATTACTTCACTGAGCAGCACATTTCCAAACGAGCTGCTGCTCATGTGCTACCTGTCAAAGCACAGAGCAGCTGAATTATTCGTCAGCAAAGTTCACAGGAACGGTAGAAGATGAACTGGCATGACAGGACAGAGCCAGGAGGGGATCAAGTTCAGGAAGCTCTTATCATGATGGATGTGCCTTGCCTGGAGTTGAGGATCAGAAGGCCAGGTCCTTCTGCTCCCAGAAGGGATCAGTGCTGGGTTTGTTGGCACTGCTGCAGCCCTGTTTCACAAAGGCCAGATTTATATTTTCCTGTTGTATCACATCTGTGCAGAGGTTGCAGCGCCCATGGCGATCCTGAGGCTGCTGTAACCTTCCCACAGCTGGCTGTTTTCTCTCCACACACAACAGCCTTCCATCCCTTGGAGTGCTCTCCCCGAGTGCTGCCTGCTGGAATCACTGGTACAGAGTTGGAGTGTGGGCTCTGCTCTCTGCCATGCAGCAAACCCGAGGAAATGGAGCCATTTGGTAGCTGAAGCAGCAAGGCACACCTTGGCTCACAACTTGGTGAGAGCCCAGCAAAGTCAGTTCCAAGCATCTCTTTATTTTTTAAGCTCAATGCTGTTGTTCCCCCTCCTGCCAAGGGTTCAGCTCAGTGGCTGGAAAGCTGATGTCACCCTTGGCAGATTCTCTGATCTTGGCTTTTTGGCTGTGGCTCTGGTGTGGCTGGACCCCCTAATGTGGGAGAGACAATGAGCAAGTGTTGCTTGTGACCTGGTTAGAAATGGCTCAGCCTGCAGGTAGCCCTCAGAATATTTGGCAAGAGCGATGGGATTACTTTGGAGATCCAGGAAAAGCCAGCAAAGGAACAAAATAGAATAAATGGCAAGACTGCTTATATAAATAATGTGTGTGACAGGCACGTAATAAGCGAGTTCCCCTTACATTCCTGTCAACAAGCATTCAAACAAAGAAAAGGAAGAGCTGGGGGTGTGGGATACTCTTGAAATGCCCTACTTCTGTTTTATACAAAATATTCCAGCTTTAAGCCCAGCAGAAGCAGCAAGATGAAAACAGTCTATCATGTTTTGTTAAAAGCCAGTGTATTTTCAATTTCCAGATAGTATTTTGCGTTGCTGTTAATCTCTGTGGCTGTTAGTGTCACAGGGAGAAGTTTGAGCAGCTATTATTAGTGCCTAAACAAAGCAGTGTTTACAAGATGAGCCTATTTTGAGCCTGGAAAAATGAGTTGCCAAGAAGAAAAACAGATGCTGCACTTAATACGCTCTCTGTTCCAAGAGTCACAGCAAAGCAGTTGTGTTGCTAACGAACCCAATTCCTCCTCCTCTGCTTTCTCACACCCCTGATTTTTTCAAACTAGACCTAAGAAGGAAAAACAATTAAAGAAGATAAATGGCAGTGGTCACGAGAAGGTGGAGGGGAGGACTATCTGAGCAGCACTGATTTCCCTCCAGGAGAAGTCTGTGTCCTAGGGAAGATTTCTCTTCCAGAAACACCAGCCAGAAGAGGTGTTACCTCTGTTGCTTAGGGGTGAGGTGGTAAATAGGATGGGCTTCAGGAGGACATCAAAGGCCACTAAAACACTGGACATCCAGGCAGCCTTAACTACTCCTCCCTGGGAGCAGCAGTGCGAGACCAGTTTCAGGAACAAGGTCTGATAATATGATAACATCAGGGAAAATACCTTAGCATATAAAAAAGTTGGAAAAAACTCCAGCTTCTCAAATCAATCACCTGGTCATGTGAAAAAATGAGGTTTTTTGGGTAAAACAAGCTCTAAACTCCAAAGTGATATAGGAACATTCGTTTCATTGGAAGTCAATGACACTTCCCATCCTTATCCATTTTTATCAGAATGGAATCCTCCGTGTTTTTTTTTTTAATGTTTTTTCTCAAGAGAAAAAAAGGAGAAGGGAATACTTCCCAAATAATGTGGCAGTGGGAATTTTGGATTTGGACTGTTATAAAAGGAAACATAACTTTGGTTTGGAACAAAACTCCGAAAGCTTTGTCAGCTAAAACAAAAAAAAACCAAAAAACAACAACAACAAAAAAAATCACATTGTTTGCAAAGGCATTGCTTATTTTCTTTCCTTTCTTTTAATGGGGTGAAATGAAGACAATCCCAAACCACAGTTGTGATTAAAAAGGTTTGCAATTAAAGATTGTGAATAAGCACCAAGTTAGAAAGGAAAAACACAATGAAACTGGCATNCTGTCAATGAAAAGCTGTGGGAGAGACCTGCAAGGGAGGAGAGCAGGACAAACTCCAAGAGTCTAAACTTCAGTTTATAATCATGGATCAGCCCTGCTGGGAACCTGGGAAAGGTCAGAGATGCAAGGGAAGGACTTGAGCAATGTGGAGCACCCTGGTCTAGGGAAAGGTGTCCCATGGACCTGGATCCTCTTGGACATCCCTTCCAACCCAAACCATTCCATGAGTCTATGGCATTTCTTCCCTACACTGAGAAGAGGGAAAAAATTTAGTGAGGGATAGGACCACAGTGTAAGGATGTACAATCAGGGGGAAAGAGTTCATTGCAGTTGCATCTTCCTTGCACGTCAGGGTAATTGAAATGTATTCCTGTATATTTCTGCTGGTTGGGACTTTTTAAAGCTTGTTTCTTACATTGGCTGGGAAGATCCTGGATAGAGTCAAGACTTTGATTTGTAACAGTCTTCATTTTTTTGTAGGATGAGAAAATCAGGTCTCACAGATGAGGAGGGAAGCTGTAATTGGAAAAATCAAGTTCAGGCTTTAATTAGGCCCTTTTTTTGAAAGCATAGTTTTCAAAAATATTTTGCATTGTGTCAGTAAACATCTAAAATGAGCCTCATTTATTCACTTTTTCTCTTCATAGGAATGGTCAGATGAAGTGTTCAGTTTGGCAACAAATTTGTTGGCACAGAACATGTCAAGGGACGCGTTTCTGGAAAAAGCGTAAGTGGCCCTCGCGTGTCACCCTGTGGGTGTTGCTCTTCCCTCTGCGTCATTTTCCTCCATGCTTCTTACTCACCTTGTCATCTATTGTTTCTGCTCTGGTGACTTGTCACTTCTGTAAACACAGGTCCTTGTTTGTATGGTTCTAAAAAGCTTGTTATCTCAAAGTCATCTAAACAAAAATCCTTTTTAGGGTTCTCCTTGCAAACTGTTAAATCATTGCAGGAAAAATCAGAATTGAGTGCTCCCTGCCCCTTGAAGTTGTAGCTTCAGCTGTAGGCTGAAGGTTTCAGTTTAAAAAGAAAGACTATTCTGGACTGACTTGCTTCTGGTTTGTTTTCCTTTTTGTCTTCTATTGATAACAAAAAAAAAAAGAGAAATTCCAGAAGCCCCTTTTCCTCCGTCCAATCTCTCTGGTTTCCATGTGATCCAGAATTCATTCCTCTGGATTGCTTGGCAGAGTGGGCACATTCTGAATTTCTTTCCATGAAGTAGAAAAGCTGTTTATGAGGAAATTTGGGGTGAAATACACACCTAAAAGGGAAGACAGCTAAACCTGACATTAGCAATTCTCAGCTGATAAGGAGTGCATGGGCTGAGGCAGTTTTGTGTAAATCTGCTTTGAGAACAGCATGGCAAAGCCTGCCAGAAAGTGCTGGTGTTGAACTTGGGATACTCACTGGCCTTTTGGGGTTCTAAAAGAGGGGATGCACCTTCCCCAGCCTGTGAGTTAGCTGCTCAAAATCAGCTTAGTGTCTCACCCAAACACCTTTGCCTGCTCACAGGCAGGGGCTCAGTCCAGCTAAATACTAAACTTACATTCCTAAAACTTTCTTCCCTCCAAAATTAACCTCCCTTTTCCCTGGACTTTCTGAGGCTGTGAATGACTAATTTGATTAGCTGCACCCAGAATCAGAATGTTCCAGAGTCCTTAACTTTAATCCCACAGAATCATAGGTGCCTGTTCTGGGAAGGAGGGATGTGCTCCTGTGGGTGTTTGCTGTGGTGCAGCTCTGAAGGCTGCATGTTGAACAGCAGCATTGTGTCTGGTAATGGTGTGTTGGGACAGCAGGGCAAACAAAATCCCAAATGGATGGGAGCATTTAACATTTCCTCTTGGCCCTGCATGTTGGCAGTGGGGAATGTGCTCACCTGAGCTGATGACTTCCTTCAGCTTCATAGGCTGGAGATGAGTTTTGAGAGTGATTTGGTTCTACAATTTCCTTGCCCCTGAAATCCCCAGGTGCCCTGTGGGCTCTGCTGTCAGGTCTGTAGTGGGGAGGGTTGGGGCTGTACCTAATGGGCCTTTTCCTCCCCAAATCAGAGGAGAAATGTGTCATCACACAGTACAGCAGAGCTCCTTGTCTGGAGCTGTTCTTTGGCAGTTTTTCAGGCCATATTAATTAGAGATGAAGTCACTGGACACACTGTGTAGATTCAGTAGCAGGCAAGCATGGCATTCCTGTGTCTTTTTCCACTAATTAATAAATCACTTGGAAACCGTAAGATTTCCCAGCTCCTCTGCACAGATGCCAAATCAGTCATATAAGAAATCTATGACTTTGAAGATTAAATTATTTCCCCATTAAAATTGATGTACTAAGCAAAGGGTTGGTTGGAGTCCTATCAGAACCTTTTTGTTGAAAGAGAAAATGGAATTGCATTAGAGCAGAATGAATGGCTTTTTCTTTATGACATTCAGTTTGTTGGAGCATTGGACATGCAATAATAATCAGATTGAGAAGCTTTTCCCCATCTTCTGCTATTTCTAACGTCCTTGGTTATAGAGGAAAACACGCAATGTGACCAAAATACAGTCAGAATTTCCAAAAAATAGAAGGCAAAATAAAAGAAACTTTATTTTTTTTTAAATAACTGCTGTAATTTTTTTTTGTTTTAATCTCCCTCAGTGCTGGGAGTTGTGCTTGGTGACACAGTAGCACAAAAAGCTTCAGTTTCCAGAAGATGAATGTGGGGAGTCAAGGATTTGTGGAAATGTTCCTATCCCAGTTATCGTAGTTTTAACATGTGCTTTGTTTTTGAAGTGGTTGCTAATGGCATTTTCTG
>VZTT01048180.1:23126-35764 GCA_013400855.1 Buphagus erythrorhynchus
CATTTCACAGAATGATTCAATCCCTCAAGACGACTTCACGCCAGAAGTGTACAGAGTGTTCTTAAACAACCTCTGCCCTCGGCCTGAGATCGACCACATCTTTTCTGAGTTGTAAGTAAAGACTCTCATTGGTTTATTTATTTATTTATTTTTCCCATTCACTGATTTTCTGGGCTGGGGATGGCAAAGTAGGTTATTCATACTATAGCAGCATGCAGTGCTTGCTAGTAACAGATTTAAATGTCAAGCAGGGTTGTTATTTTATCTTGGATCAAGGATTCCTTCTCTCCCAGGCTCTAACCTCCACTTCTGATTTTTCTGAGTTTTAANCCCAGTTTGCTCCTACTGCACCCAGGAGAGGCTTCCCATTGCTCCCTGGCAGAGCAGAACTAGGCCAGGCCTGAGTGCTCTAGACAGCCCTGAGCTCATCACCTGGCCCAGAGCTTCCTGGATTTCTGTCTGGGCACAACTTGTACCCAGACTCTGCTCTTTTCACTGACTCTATAAACAGCCATCTTTTTGCTTGCATTACACAGCACCTCGGAGCTTTTAAAAGGTTTGTAAAATAAGACCCATACAAATGACCAGAATAATAAAATCTGGGCTGCTGTTATTCAGCAGTAAACCGAAATAGTTGGGTCAGGAATGCCAGCAGTGTTTGTGGCAAGCTCAGGATTGAACTCCATGTCTGTTTTCTCTTTTACTCTTTAAAACAGCTTAATTCCAAGAATTCAGAGGCATTTGAGGCTTTTTAGCATTGCTCCAAGCCTTCCCATTGATGCCTGTGATGCTGAACATGTCAAAGATCTTCATCCTAGATGGCTGATGAAGAAACTTTGGCAAAATAAGTTAGTCCAGAGACACAGTGGAGCAATGTTTTTGTTGTATGATAGTTTTGTATGAATCTTGTTTCAGTTTCCTTGGGAAATTTCAGACATGGAACAAGATTTAAAGGAAATGTATTCAAATTACTTTGCTATTGCTTTAATTTCTCTCCAGTGGTGCCAAGAGCAAACCCTACCTTACTGTTGATCAGATGATGGACTTTATAAATTTGAAGCAACGGGATCCACGATTAAATGAGATCCTTTATCCACCACTCAAACAAGAACAAGTTCAAGTGCTGATTGAGAAGTACGAACCTAACAGCAACCTAGCAAAGAAAGGTCAGTGGATTTCACACTCCTGCTGTACTCAGTTCCTGATGTGAAATAGTAACTCAACTATCCTACATGTTAAAGTGAAATTTGGTTCAAAATCCAGTTGCTTTCCCAGCTGTCTGCTTTTGGGATCATACAGGCCTGTGGTGCAATTTTAAATGTGTTTGGTTGGTTTCAGATTAGGAAGGATGGGGCTGGTTTCTGTGCTTGCTTTGCAGTGTGTGTGATTGACAGAAGAACTGCTCTGGTATGGGACCCTCAGCAGAAACCTGACTATCACAATGTCTGTTTACCAGCATCTAAAATGTAAAGTTGAAAGAAAAAATCAGGGACAATGCAACTAAGAGCATGATAATTCTATCATTTAATAATGCTATTAAGTCTAGCCCTCTGCTTTTGGATAAAGTGGTGTACAATGCAAGATATGAGATCAACTCAGTGTATTTCATGCTATAATCACAGACAATTCCCTTTTGAACATCTCAAGTGTTGTCAAGAGTTAGCTGGGCATTTTGCCAAAACCAGTGAAAGAACTCCTGCACAGATCTCTGCAGATTTTTGCTACCACCACAAGTCTTAAAAGAGCCTTCAGTTTGTGTCTGCATCCTGTTTTATTCCAATCCACATATCCTAATGATTAGCCCAGCTTTTGATGTGTTTACACCATAGAAATTTTAGAGGCATGGGAGTATCCTGAAAACCAGATCTAATATGGAAAAAAGATTGTTTGGTCCAGAGACTGTGAATCAAAAAAAGTCCAAAAAGACCAACAGTGTAGAGGTTAAATGAAGGCACTGCCATCTCTCCCTGGGAGCCTTCCTACCTTGACGTCTTCCTGAAGGAAATTGATGTCACAATCAGTGTTGTCTCTCAAACACTTCTAATTTTTCTCTTAAGGCTTCTTATTTTTCTAGTCCAATCAAACTGAGTGTTTCCAGAGGTTTTGCTGGAGGGTTAAATCCTGCTTCTTTGCCATATTTATGCAAACTGTCTTTTGACGTCAGCAGGAACAGTACCTTGAGTAAATGGAAACACGTTGTGACCTCCTTTCTCATCTGTGCAAATACTAGAATTGTGCTCTGTGCTTACCTTATTTCCCACCAGAGGCAGGAAAGTCTGTTACCTAAAAGATCATTCTTGTTACCCAAATATTAGCACTGCATATAAACCAAATAAAGGATTTATTAGAAGGAGGTGTGCTGGTGTCCCAGCAGAACACCGGAGTCAAAATGGAGCCACTTCTGACTATCAGTAAGGAGAAAACATGGAACAGAGCCCAGGAAGAAGGGTGCTGTGGTGGTGCTTGCTAACAGCCTTCAGTGGGATTTGTGGAACACCTCCAGCTTTACCCTGTTTACCTTGGTGCACACATTTGCTGCAGATATTTGCTGTTTCATAGGTGCCTCTCTTCCTGGGTGTGATTTATGTTGCTCTTAAAGAATCAGTTCTCTCTCAAAATGCTGACTTGAACAAGGGAAAGGCAGATCATAGAGAGTTAATTATTTTTGTGGGATTGTTGTGGGTTTTTTTTCCCTTTTTAGACTTGTGCACTGGGGTCCAGCTGGCACAACCTGAGAACCACCTCTGTGCTGAAGACACCACCTCCCTGTCTGGCAGCTGAGCTGCAGGAACTGGCACATGCTCTAGTGCAAATCCCAAGCTTATTGCCTTAAAATGACAGGAATTGGCTAATCAGGAATTACATGGGGACACAATATTTTCTATACATCTGCTCCTAGTTGTGAATGCAATTCACTGTATATTAAATGAAGTGTAGGTGTGCATTCATTTCTACACTCATGGAATAATTGTCAAAAAATGCTTCATGTCTATAAAATGTCACCAAAATGTAACCACATATTTAGAGCAGTGATTTAACCTTTTAATCTGGTGTTCTGTAAAAGGGATGATCACCCAGGCTTCCTGCTGCCAGGGTTGTTAAGGTTGTTGAAGTGAAATTTCCAGACAGATCTGGCCAGAAACATGAACACAGATACCCAAGCAACCTCCAAAAGTGTGCTGCACATGCTTCTTAGCAAATAAAATTTCATACATTGAAAAGTTATTTTAAATAAAATCAGAGTTTTTTTCCTTGAAAACGTAAATCCAAATTCATGAAGTGGAAGCTATGTACAGCACCTGACTCCTTGCTCCCTGTTTGGGTAGTGCTAGACCTTCACTCATCTGCTTATTGCTCTTCCTAATTTTGTGTCCCAGTTCATTGTCTGTGCACATCCACTGGGCCACAATATTCTCTTCTAATCATTCTCTCATAGCTAATTAAATGAATTTCTACTGAGTTGTTGTGCTGTCTCTCAACTTTCACAGCACTATTCAAACGGGTTTGAGATCTCATAATTCCCCTGGTCACCATTATAGCCCTTTTGTTGTACCTGTTGCTGCTCACCTACGCTACTATGAGCACAGTAAGCAAGAGCTGGCCATAATATTTTAAATTTTTGCAGCTCCTCAGGGACCTGGTAAAATCTAATGCTGGTGTTGTTGCTGGTGAAGTTCCTTAGGTTACAGAGTTCTGAGTGAAAATCCTGCCTGTGCTCCTGCTTGTCACTGATGTATTTTAGGTGTATTTATTGATGGGATATGGTGGAGCTTTTGCAAAATCAGCAGATAGACAGGCTTGACATCTGCATAGGTTAAGTGTCTGGAGTAGTGTTTTATTGTGGTTCAGGTAAGCTGTTGTGATTAATGCTTTGTGTCATGCAGTGAAGGAGATTAATTCACTGTAGAACGTGTTCCCTTATCAGGTGGAAGCAGGAGGAAGTCCCTGGTAGTGCTGAGCAGTCTGTCCCTGTCAGCACAAGTGTGCTGGGGACTGTGAGGCTGGAGAAGAATTTACCATATATATGTTTTTCCCATTCTGCAGAAATATGGTTCTTCCTTTCCTTAATGATGCAATTCATTTCTAAAAGTTTCTGAGTTCAAAAGGAGCTTTGAGAGCTCAAATCCCGATGTCTCAGTTTAAACCTTTCATTCTGAAACCAGGTAAGTGCTCTGGAAACCACAGAGCCACAGCCCCAGCTCTGGGGGCATCCTGTGCCACACTCCAAGCATGCAAGAAGAGCTCTACCATGGACCAGACTAGAAATGAAAGCAGGGAAGAGCACAAACCCAAGGTCTGCTAGGGAAAGCAGGTGTGAAAAAACTAAAGCTATAAAATATGTGTTTCCACCATTGTCCTTGGAGGGAGCAAGGCAAGGGTTAGGTTATTATCAGCTTTTATTTTTGGAGTGGGTTTTGTGGTGGAAGATTTCAAAACAGAGTGTAAAAGTACTTTAAGTAATGGCATAAAGATGTTGATTTTTTTTCCCTCTTAAGGATGCATTTATTTAAATGTTATCTCTGCTTCTTGAATTTTAAAGGGCCAAACATTTAGATTTGCACAGAGGAAAAGAGCTTTGCTCTTATATTTCACAGTGTTTCTTTCTCCAGATTTTCTCTGTATCTATTTGCTGTGTGTCAGCTTTGGTTAGACATGTATTTAGAAGGATTGTAGAGGAGCTGGTTGCATAATTCTCTCTCCATAATACTCTCTCCATAATTCCAGTATTAATTCTGTTTTGCAGTGCACATTTATTGGTAGTTGTTGTGCTGCGTTTTTCTTAGGTAATAAAATAAATTAAGCAATTATCATTCAATTAAGATATATTTAATTTTATACAGCATCTATTGTATGTATTTTTTCCCATGGCAACCTTAATACCAGACAGTATTCACTCCAGCATAAATGTGTTTTTCTTCCTTTAAACTTCTATGCAATTTTAACATTTTCACCCCACTGCATTAAATTCACCTTTTAGTAACTGCTTAAGAATAATTACACAGTGGATTCTTTTGATGGCAGAAGGGGGTCATTTCCTGGGTAACAGATTTTAATGGCAAAAACAAGCACCATGCAGCCATGGCTCTACTTTTAAGACATACTTCATAATATTTAAAGCATAAATTCTGATGTATAAATCATTCAGGCAAATGGTTGGGCCTTCTGGTATGAAACATTTTTAGGAAGTGTTACAAAACAGTTGAAATTCTTTGGCCTCCCAAATGTAACATTGGAAAGTAAGAATACTTACCCAAAAACCCATTAACTTTGGGATTGTCAGTGTTTTCCAGCATTCCAGCTGTACAAGTGAAGAGCTCTCTGCACTGTTTCTGTCTCAAATATTGACAGAACAATAGATCTCAGTCACGATTTATTACTCTTTGAAATGTTTAAGCCACATCAAAGCCTAGCCCAGGCTGTCAGCAGCAAGTGCTAAGTTAGGTAGCTTACCAGAAAACCNCAACAAATGTTAGTATGGATAATGTGTCAGCATAAATAAGTTAATGGAAACTATTTGTCAAAATGAATTTGCAAAATGTATTTCTGTAATACACTGGAGGTTGCTTTTTCTAGTTAAGCTATGAAATTAATTTCAGATCTTGCAGTTGTTTTGGAACATTGCATCTCAAGTGAAAAACTAAATGTAAAAATCTTGTAGAATGGAAATCCTCAATTATAAGGATTTTTTTGCATCTGCTTTACAGGTAAATTGTGTCTTCATTGAACTGTACCAACTGAAACAGTGATGTGGACCAGTGATAATGGATTTTGCAACATTGAATACTACTGTTGGCAGTAGAGATAATGAAAATACCAAAAATATATTTAGGGTACCAGGGAGGGCAAGTTTTGTGATCTTCAGTATATAATGCAGATACTTTGAAAGAAGCATGAACTTTGCAGAAATCCATTTTGGACCTGGTATCTGGTACCAGGAATAGCTCCACTGATACCAGTGAAAGAGTGCTGAATTTAAAATGGCCCAGACTTCCTGTGGAATCTGTGTTCAGAGCTGCAGAGCACAAAGTCACAGTGACAATGCAGGTTCTGCAGTCAGCCCAGCCCTGTGCTGTCAAACATGGCAGTGACCACACAGGTGACTCCTGTTCCATGACCTGGAATGCAGAGGGACCACCTGGTGGGCCCTGGGATCAAACCCTACAGGCAGCCTTCAGCCCTGTGTCCTAGCACTGAGAATGGCTGAAAACACTTGGGGTGACAGGAGCACAAAGCAAACACAGTTTTAGAGGTTTTAGAACCTCATTTTCTCCAGCTGGAGCTTTTGCTCAGAGATAGGAGACTCCTACATCAGTGCTGTGTTTATGGAGACATTTGTCTGCAGTTGCATGTCTGCATTGTGTTTGACTCGGCCTCAGACTATCAGAGCCCATAAATAGAAAACTTAGTCCAACAGCAAAACTGTTTCTTTTGTGCTTGTTGCTGCCTCTTTTATGGAGCACGAGGAAGTATTCAATTTTAGGAGCAGGATTTATTATTTGAAGATGAATATTAGATAAAGCTTACTTCGGAAAATATAAAGGAGCCTGGACTCAAGTGCTGCAGGAAACAAATGTAGATAAAGTTTGGACAAACATGGCATGGCTTGACTCTTCATTATGACTTGTACAGACATAGTGCTTTCAGCTGGAAGGAGCCCCTGAGGACACAGGGAGTGAAGGCTGCTGGGATCCACTGGGTGACATCCAGGCCCAGTGGCACAGGAGCCACAAATGGGCTCACTGCCACTGAGCCATCCCCTTTTGTGGGTCATTTTTGGGGTTTGCCTCATCCTTGGGTCGGCTTCACTCCACAGACAGTCAGTCAGTGTGTGCCTTGAGGAGCCAGCCCTGACCCTGCAGTGTTTTGGGATGTGTGGAATCTGTCAGAGCAGGGCTCTCAGAGCACTGGAGCCTGGGCACTTCTGGAACACAGCATCCATATGAGGAAGTTTCCCTTCTCATGTCAGATGCAATCATCTCACAATAGCCTTTAGCTGGAATAAGCCTATAAATACAGCGGGGTTAAACGCTGGGGAGGCAGAAAGAAGTGGTAAACTAAAGGACAATGTTGGCACAAGAACACAGAGGGATCAAGTGGCCTTGAATAAATTTAGGCTGGAAATTAGGAAAACTTTCTTAACAATATGGTCCTGGCACAGACTACCAGAGGTAGTAAAGAAGGCAAAAAAACCAATTGTTATTAGGAGAGAGTTCAAGTTGTTTATGAAAGGGATTGTCCACTGCAGTGCCTGCAGCTGGAGAACCAAATTTCAAGAACAAATAAGGAAGGCCCTTTAAAGGGACTAAAATCCCTTCTTTTCAGTTTATTTGCACTGTCTTTGCAGTGCCATCCCTTTATTCTTTTCCACTTCTCTTTAGTATTAATCTTTTTTCAGCTGCAGGAGTTTCTGGAAGTAAAAATATCACCTGTGATTTTTTTCTCTTTTAGATTTTTTTCAGCACTTACAGCACACTGACACTCATCTCTTCCCATGATACTACAGGGCAGTCTTTTTGGCAAGTGCATTAATAGCTTATGTAGAGAAGTATCACTTAGCAGAAAAAAAAATACATATTTTTAGATGTCTTTTAGTGCAACTTAGCAATTGGAAGTAAGCCAACATTTAACATTATTCCATCTCCCAGGATCATTCCGAGGCATTGTACAGAGGATGTTTTTTAGAGGTTTGGCAAGACAGTGACATATTCCAGTGCTGTCCCTCTTTCAAGTCTGTCAGAAATAACTATAGTATTGCTGCAATGAATGGTGTTTTTATCTGATTTAAATCCTTTCCACTTAGCTGCCTTAGAAATCTGCCATGTTGCAAAGTGCTCATTCCACTGCTAGCTGGGGACTGGTGTGAAGGTGGTTTTGTGGATTTAACTGGATCTAAACTAACTGTCTTCTGATATCCTGTAAGGGATATCCTGTCAGAAACAATTTCTTCTGCATCTCTGCTGGCAAGTCAAGAGCAGAGAATGGGCTCATGGCTGTAAAATCCTGCTTCAGTCTTGAGACTTAGGAGAGATCAGTTGCTCGGGGTTTTCCCCCACTCCTTAACAATTACTGGTTATTCCAGTTTGTATACATCTGCCTGCTCAAGTTTTAGAAACTGTTCCAAGACTTGTCCTTATCATGAAACCTCTGCTTACCAGAATCTCTCAACTGTGACTATGCATTGTAACAGCAGAGGGTTTTAAAGCTGCTGCAGGCATTGAAAGGATCAATATCCACCAAAATAAATATGTTTCCAAAGTATAAATTTTAAGGAAGAGAAAATGTTGAGTGCTTAGAATCTTCTTTGCTTCAATGTGTGTTTTGCTGTTTTCTTGCACTACTGGAGAAAAATGCATCCTTTTCATAGGCTCTGTGGGTTAGAGCCCTTCATTCCTGAGAGCTTGAAAAGTCCTGAAAAAGCCTGTGACTTCTAATACAATAAATAAATACCATGCTCAGCATTGCACAGTGACTTTAAGATCTTGTTAAACCCAGATGGTTCATGCCTACAGGCACCAGTGAGATTTGGAAACCTGTTTTTCCCTAAGGTGACTCTCCTTCCTTTCCCTTTGGAGATGGCAGTGTCCTTGGAATGCTCCCGAGTTTTTATTCTGATTGAAGTAGATTTGCTGTTTGGCATGGCTTGCATGGAAGCTTGTAGGAAATATTTCTTCCCTGGAGTGAATTAAGTGAATTAAGTGTCTTGGGCTGCAGTGCCTCATCTTGATAGTTCAGAAAAGCAGTTTTCCATCTGCAAACATTTTCTTGCTCCCCCAAAAAGGTAAATAATTGTATCCACTCTTGTTTTCTCTGTGCACGTGTACAGATGATAAAGTGGATGTGATAGCTTCATTAGAATGACAAGCATTCCTGATTTAGACACACTGAACTGTGCTTTTCTTGATGAGCCTTCCTCTGCACAAAGCTCTGGATCTCCATGTCCTTGGGCATGCAATATTTCCACATGGATTAATGGATACTGAGCAAGCTCTTTTATATAGGCTACTTAGGCACACCATGTTTGCCTTCCTGTGTTTCCCCTCACTGACTGCTTGTCATTCAGTAGGCATTTATCCTGATCTTGTATCAGAGCTACCATTCTGTTTATGTTCAGATTTCCCTGTGTCTTATTGTGCTGTACCCATTCAGGGCTGGAGCAAGGAATCTTGCTCTGTTCCTTTCTTACTGAGTTTACCATTTCTGTTTCATGAACATGTTCCCCAAGAGAGCTTGTTTTGGTTTGTGGCCAGGTAACTGTCTAATTACAGAAGGTATTTGAGCAAGTATAACTGAGGACAGAATTGGATCCATTATGTTTTCCTCCAACTTTAGAGAACGGAAATGAGATTTGAACACAACAGGATATTGTTATACTTTGATTTTAAAGGATTTAAGCAAGGAGACAACCAATAAATCCACTGCAAGACTGTTTCCTAGCACAGATAGTTGAAGCACTGCCAAGCTTCTTCAGACACTCACCCCAAGTTTTCTAGTGCTTACTCTGGTCTCATTACCTGTTTAATTCCTTTTTCTTAATCACCTTTTTTGATGCAGCTTCTTATACAGATGGGTTGCTGTTCTGTGCATCTCATCTGCTTCTCAGGGTGATAGATTTCTAGGCATCTTCTTTCTTATTCACCTTTGTATTTTTGATTTTTCTTTGCCCTAGTGGTTAGCTATGTAGCTTGAATTATTTGTGTGTTCTCATTTAATTTGTGTCCCATTTACCTGGTTTATTACAGATTTGCCCTCTTGTTTTGCTAACAGCCACCAGAGAACTGTCTGTTCTTTAAACCCTGTGTTGTTGATTATACCTTTTCACATTATTAAGGAATTTATGAAACCAGACCTACTGCTGGTTGGTGTTCAGCCTCTGGACTTTTTGTGCAGTTCAGCTTTCAGATTCAAAGAAACCCCGATCTTTTAAGCTGACCTCAGTTTATTTCTATCTGAGGTTTTTTTGCGGATTAGTTTTTCCAATTAGGAAAAACTTGAGTTTAAAACTTCATTAAATGCTTCACTAATATCCAGATGCAGTAATTCAGATATATTGCTGTTGCTCTACTTATTAATTTGATAAGGCTGTCTGACTAGTGTGAATTTTTGCCCTTACTGATCATTGAGAGAGCTGCTAAAATGGAGGAGCTACTGACGAATTCTGCATGTGGTGTGTAAATGGTTGTTGGTACTTTGATATTTTGATACATCTGCAGACCCTGAACTGAGAATCTTTGCCATCCTCAGTGATTTTTTCTAAAACAAAGCAGCACTGAGATTCCTGGGGTAAGGTCTAGTAATCCAGTTGTAGGGTTGGGGTCTTTTTGGTCTGGGCTGAGCTTGTACCATATTCTGTCCTTGTCATGACTTTGCCATTAAAAGTATGTCCCTTGGACAACAGGAAAATCCTATCCTGCCCTGGTTTGTAAAACTAAGTACAGACACAAACTCCAGTTACCCATGGCAGTGTAGTAGTAGAACATGTATCTGGAAAGCTAAGCAGGTTTCAGCATCACTTGGATGCAAATGCTGCAAGTGCCACCGGAGCAGCTCTGGCACATTGTGTCCCACACAGTGTGAATTTTATGTAAATTCTTCTTGTGAGCTTCTCTGCTGGCTCACAAAACTAGAGAGCAGAGAGTTGCTAATCTGTGCCCAGTGGCAAGAGACACACCAGGACTCTGTGCATCCTACTCCACACTGTGCATGAAATTTTAATACCTAATGAGCTGTAGATTGCAGTGCTTGTTTGTGAGAGGGAATTCCCAATGGGACACCCCATCCCAATGGGAGATCTGCAATCCCAATGGGATTTGTAGATCTCTCCCTGGATTATCAAGTATCTGCTTCACTTGTTAGATTCTTATCTTTGAGTTGAGGGGACTGCTCAGTTGTGTGGGATTACAGCAAATGTGATTATTGTTACAGATTGCATTGCAATAAACCTGATTTCAGTGTCAGACAAAATACTATTGTAATTCTGTTCTGCTGACTGCAAGATACAAGGTGCCAATTAATTGTCTCGCTTCCTTTTTGTTTGTTTTCTTTTTTTGCTTTAATAACATCTCTTGGCATAATCCTGCTTTCCAGTTACATTATAACTGAGTGGATAACAGCACGGCTATAAACAAATGGAAAGCACTGTGAAGTTTGCAAATACATGGAAAGAAATGTTTAAGATCCATGTGGCCAAACATGTTTACTGTGTACAAGCAAATGAACATTTTAATTGTCATACAGAACATCCACAAATTTTAAGGGACAACTGAAGGCTGTTTTTATAGTTGCAAGAATGAAGTGCAAAGAAGAGTGTTCACGTAAGTTGTCTCTTCTTCTGTCTGCTGTGGCTCTCTTGTTTTCCATCCCAAGACTTTTCCTGGAGGACTGGAAGGCTCCTGGGAGCAGGCTGGGCAGACCCTAGGAAAATTAAGTAGCTGCACATCCAGCATACCCACCAAAATCAGGGGATGAAGTTTAGATCAAGAAACTGTTTGAGAAGTTCTCAGGGTTAGCTGTACTTTTATATCTCCCCCAGACTACTGCACTGCTGATGTTTTGGTCATGATCCTGGACCTCTACAGAGGGCATTGAACTGCAGGAGAAGCTCCTTTTGGAAGCTCGACCCTGCTTTGAACCCTGATGTCTTTTAGCAGGTGTTGAGTCAGCAGGGGTTTGTTTACATCCTCATGTTGAAGAGCTGGCAAGCTCCCAGGGACATGGGAGCCTTTCCACATCCAGAGCAACATACTGGTCATGCTGGCTGCTAGAGGGGTTGGGAAAGCAGGATCTTGTCAAATTACCTGGGTCTTAAGACCCTGAGAGGAGGATTTCTGTGGCAAAAGCAACCTGTGCTTTTTCCAGCTCTGGAAACTGCATGGGAACAGTTTTCCATGGGGCTGTCACCTGTGTCTGCCCTAGCACTGTCACAGGCTCCACAAGAGAAATGTGCCTGGTTCTCTGGATCTGGTCAAACAGGGCTAAGAAGAGCCTTGTGATAACAGAGTCATGTGATAACATAGTAAGTCTTCAAACAGAGGAGCCTCTGAGAAGTGTATTCACAAGGTACAGTCTATCCTGTCAACCATTTCAGCTGGCTGGAATTCCTGCTTCATGGCAAATGTGTGATCACCATCTCCCAGGATGGGGATATTCCAGATCTCATAAGCTACGGAAGAAAACATTTTGATTGATGAATGTTGACAAGATCTAAGAACCATAGAGAAGAGGATTCACTTAATTACCCCTGGAAATTCTGTGAATTTTCAATAGATCATTTGCCAGAAGTGTGTCACCTGCCTGAAGACTGCTTCCAGGAAAAAGATCTGGGATAACAGAAGTGACTTCTGTTGTATTTAGAGGTGACAAATGTTGACTAGAAAAGAGCCTTGATACCTGTGGACAAAGCAACAGTTACATTTTTATGTGGTTTTCTCTGAACCAGGAACATTCATGTATTTGATCCATTGTAATACATCTTGAAAGGTATGAGATCATGTAGCTGGAGTTAATAAGAAATCATTGTGAAATACATAGAACTTGCCACTTCATTTGTGCTTTTTTTTTTTTTTTTNGTGATGGTTCTTTTTTGATCTCTGCATGAATTCCACCTCCCTGAAGGTTGCATGGAGCAGCAGTTTGAGGTG
>VZTT01048180.1:36305-70893 GCA_013400855.1 Buphagus erythrorhynchus
ATTTTTCTGCATGTGTGTACAAATACAGAGAGAGGCATAGAGAGACATTTCCAGACTTTGCAGTGCCTTCCCAGACTCTTGGAAGTTTTTAATTTAGGTACATTTCTTGTTAGATCAAAGCCTATATAATCTCTGCAAGTGTGCAGCTACACATTTCTAATTTTGAGGTATTGGGAATGTCTGTGACTAAGAATACATTAGACACTTTTGCATTTCTCCTCCACACTTGTTCTTGTATTTTTCAGGCGTTTTTTGTGCTCCAATGCACAACAAAAACATTAAAATTGATCTGTTATTTACTTGGCTGGCACCAAACTTCAGCTGGCCACTTATGGGTGCTTTGGGAATCAGGTCAAAAATATGCAAAGTGTGAGGGGAAATGAAAAGTGTAAGGGAAAAAAATGCAGAGTGAGGCAGGGGAAGTGCAGAGTGTGAGGGGAAAGTGTAAAATATGAGGAGGAAAAGTGGAAAGTGTGAGGGGAAGAAGCAAAAGGGGAAAAAGTGAAGAATGAGAGAAAAAGGCAAAAGTACAGAAAAAAAGTGCAAAGTGAGGAGAATAGTGCACAGTATGAAGGGAAGAAGTATGAAGTGTGAGGGGAAAAGTGTGAAGTGTGAGTAAAGTAAAGCACTACTGAGTGACCCCATAGGGAGGGAAGTTGTAATTAATCACATAAATTAGAGAAGAGGTGTTTGAAGGAGAAGAAAAATAAATTTCTTGTGCTGGTAAACTCCAAACCCTGCAGAGAGAAGGGTCTGGCTGAGGGCTGTAGCTGAAATGGCTTCAATGGCTTCTGCTGTGGTTACACAGATGGGAGCTCCATCCCAAGAACAGACATCAGATCAAATTTAACATGGCAGTGGTGAGTGAAAAAGACAATCCAATTAACTCTACAACTTGAAGTATATAAAGCCCACTGGATATTTTTGGAAGTTTCATCAAAATTTTAGGGCTAAGATAACTTTAATATAAAAAGCCAAGAAAAAAAAAATACGCAGCTGTCATGTCTCTGTGTGTTTGCATTATGTGTCTCTTGTCTCTCTAACTTTTTATACCTAAACATACCATTAAATCTTTCTATTTTATATCCAAAGGTAAAAGGTGACAAGTGTAATCAAACTGATCACATATTATTTTTTTCTGTGTAAAGGTGTAATATGTTTAAGGAAACAGAGAACAAATCTTACCACTTAATTGAGACTTTTTTTTTTTTTTTTTTTTGGATGACTGTCCACCAAGGATCATCCTCTCTGTAGTTGGCTCAGAATATTATTGACATTGGTCACAAACAATCTATTCTTTAATATCAGGACACAAAGCCTCTTTGACATCTGCCATCTCTGTTCTGCAGATAAACTCTCACTAGTGCAATATTGGCTGTAATTGAACTTGCAAATTGCTTCACTTTCTGAAATGCTGACTGCTTAATTGTGATAGGGGAAATCCCATTGTAGGGCCGTGAGCTCAGACAGGTGTGTAACTCAGAAGCTGCCTCATTATGTGTGTGAATAACTCTGTGATTTATGTTAATACCAGCAGCAGGGCACAGGAGGAACATCTCCAGCTGAAAAACAAGGCCCCTGTTTGTCAGGTGCGCTCTGAGGATTGAACACAAAGATCACTTTGAGAACCTTGAAAACTAGACTTGTATGAATCAACCTGTCTGTGTAACAAAATGCAAGTGGCAGCTATTGCAGTTGGATCTTAACTGTTTTTTCCTCTATTATTTCACTTGGTGTGGATACACAACACATTCTCTACCTATATCCCAGTAAACTTTGTGCAGAGTCTTCTCTTAGGTGGATTTTAGGTCAAGCTAACTCCATGATAGCAACTGGTACTGTTGGCATCCTCTGATACAGTCAGGTGGTTGAAAGGTTGTTCCTAAACCTTTAGTTTCATGAAAAACCTCAGTGCTGGGGTTTTTTTTCCTGATTTTCATCTTCTTACATTTTTTCTTGTGGAAAGGAAAGTACATGGGCCTCCATCTCTGGATGATTGGTTACCCTATAACAAAGCAGCTGTGGATCCTGACAGGCTTGCATTCAGATTACAGCCCTAAAATAGTGGATGGACTTGATGTTTTTCTTTCCAACCATCTTACAATTGTTGTCATAAGAATGAATGGCAATTGCATTGCTCTGTATTGTCACTGCATTTCTTCTCTTATGAATTACGAAAAGTTCATTTAATGCTACCAGTCTTGGGTTGTTAGGAAAATGAGGATGTGCACTTAAGACTGTTAAAGCTTTTCCTCTCTGAGCAAAAGCCAAATCAGGTCCATACACAGATTTTAAGTAAATGCTTTACATGCAATATTTGCATCATGTGGTTACAAGCTTTAAAGAAGAAGAAGAAAAAAGGACAGGGTTGTCTGCTATTCTTTAACATTCTAGAAAAATGTGTAAGTTTATATGTTTTAGTATAAAAAGCACTTGGTCCTCAAAGGAGAGAGTAGCAAAGTCAGGAGTATAACTGAAGTCTTCAATTTTTCAATGCTATCAACAGGCAAATGAGATTTTGCTTTAACAGACTGTGCAGAATATTTTGGGTTGGGCACAAGAGGTAAGAAATTCTCATTGTTGGGAGTCACCAAACATGTAGTTCAGAGATACAGAAGATCTGTTTTACTGTAGGCAGGGGCCGAAATTACTAGAGATATATGGTTGAGTAAACAGATGAAATTTAGACAAAACAGCAAAAAATAGCAGGCAAAGAAAAATGTCTCAAATTTGCTTAGTTAAGCAATAATCTTCAATTATAGATTACTGGATTTCTTTTTAGTCTAAATGTGCAAGTTGACACCCTAAAGTCAACGTCATGCAGAAGGCTTGACAGCAAAAGTCCTCCTGATGCAGGAAGAACAGCTCCACTGAGATGAATGGGGATATTTAAGCTGAGGATAAGACTCAGCTTTCTAATTTAACAGCAGCATATGAAGTGATCATTTATTCTGGCACTCCAGTGAGATATGAATTAGAAGACAAATATAAAAATTACAAAGCAAAGCTTAGTTCCCACTTGAAAGGTAGTTTATACACACACTGAACCCAACTCAAAAGAGGTCAGAGTTACCTGTGTCTGTGGCTCTCTGCAGGTTTCTTGGTTTCCTCTGGGAAGTGTGCTTTGTTTTGTCTGCCAAAGACCCCTTTCCTTGATGGGCTTAGATCTATTTTCGCTGTAACTCTGATTCCCCCATGCACTTGATTTTCTGCAGATGCTGATTTATGATTTATCTTTGTTACAGCTAAAGGAGTGTATGTTACTGGCAGCTTGTGTGGCTGAAAATGAAGTAGTAGTAACAAAGAATATTTGGATAACCAGGTGAAAGCCAGGCTGATGGTTATATGGTCTTTCACACGTGCCTTTGTATAAGTGTATATTGAATTTATCTGCATGTCACAAACTCTGTAGTTGAAATTAATTGGTGCCTTCCCTGGGTCTGTATTTCTCTCAGGACAGATATCCGTGGATGGATTTATGCGGTATCTGAGTGGAGAAGAGAACGGTGTCGTTCCACCTGAGAAACTGGATTTAAATGAAGATATGTCTCAACCACTGTCACACTATTTCATCAACTCCTCACACAACACCTACCTCACAGGTACAGCAGTGCTGGACAGATCTGATTTCTCCCCTTACAAAAATTCTGAGTGTATTTTCAGTGGTAACATAAAATACACTAAGAAATCGGCATTAAACAGACGATGGAGTTCAGTCTTTAGGGAAGCAAGGGTGGCTCTTGATTTTTGTTGCAGCTGCAACACAAGTGCATCAAATTCACTTTTATGAACAGGTGAGCAGCAGTTGCATTGTTCAGATCAGGCCTGGTCAGAAACCCCTTGAAGTCCCTGGAAAGTTTCCCTCATAGGATTCCAGATTAAGGCCTGCCTTTAGGGAGGAGAATGAACGTTGTACTTTTTATGACAACAAGGATAGCAAGACAAGTGTGCAAAGCAGAATACAGGAAATACATCTCTGTAGCTCATAAACTTGCCCCTAAACATTAAATCTGGCAGTTCGTTGTGCTCCATGAAATTTGCTTTGATTCAGAGATGAGGGAGGTTCCAACATGGCACATAACTTTGTGATGGTGCATAACTTTGTGACAGCCCATAAATGCGAGGAGTGGAGATCTGCTCCCTGACAATATCTAATATCTGAGCAGAAATTTTTAGGTGCTATCATGTTTTTACAAAGGTTGAGCACCCAGAAGCTCCCGTTAATTAGAGCTACAGTCTGAACTGTATTCTTTGCATAGCAAAGTCAACAATGCTTTAAGACTCAGAAAAAGCTAAGGCAGTTTAGGAATTCAACTTTTGGCATTCGTTTTCTAGTCCAAGGTTCTCTTAACTTGTGAGAAAATAATTGTAAATTTACTATTTTAGTTTGCTTTACACAGGAACAAATGTTTGGGGCAAGCAGATGTGCACAGGGGGTTTTCTCCTGTTTGATTTGATGTTTGCTTTGTCCTGTCATGTTTGCTAATGACTTAGTGTTATGTTTAATTTTCAAAAAGGATGCTGCACTGAGTGCTAAAAATGTGGTTTATGCGTAATGTAGGCTTTTTAATGCTATTAATAGACTTGCCTTAACTGACCAACTTCTTCAGAATGCCAGTGTGCCAAAACATAAACAACCCCAGGCAGTGGTAATGCCCACTTTAAACAGACCTCATGGCAGTTATTTTCATCTGCTTTATGTTTGTTTCAGCTCTTTCTCCAGCACCTTCGCCAGCTTTCATGGAGTGAATGAACTGTCATTGTTTCCATTAGACACCATTTTTCAAGGGTTTATATCTCTGCTGTAAAATGTGTTTTGTGCTAGAACTTGTCACATAAGTATTTGTTTTGACAGCAATTTTCTTTCTCTGAATTAAAAGAAACAAAAATCAGTGTGGCCACTTTTAAGTTATGATTCCAATATGCAGAAATTTATGCTCTTTGGTGCAGCGAAGCCATGGCCAAAGCAAAAGCAATTTTTAACTATGATGTTTTGCAGACTCTTACCTCCAGTATGGACTTTGTTCTGTCACTGAGGATTAGCTGGTGCTTAAGCCAAATGCTGCAGCTTTATACAGATATTCTGGAAGAAAACAGTAAAGCTGTAGTACTAAAGTGAGAAGCACAGGCCCACGGGAGGTTTAAAGACAATGCAATTTAAGGGTGATATGAAGAGATAAAAGACTGCTCTCCCCTCTACCAGCAGGAATTTATAGCCAGGTCCATACCACAGATTTTTATCAGGGCTGGTCAGGACAGAGATGTGTTCCAAAGGTTTAGAGGTACAAAAGCCAAAGCCCAAAGAATTAAGGATGGGAATTCATGATTAGTCCAACCTATTCTAATTTTTTTTAACGGCACTACAAGTGACCTCACATGTTTAATTATTTACCTTGACACTTGCTAAATTTGCTTTGACTTGTATGTGAAAGTCTGCAAATCATCCCAGATTGCATCTACATGTTTCTTTGCCTGCATTTCCAAGTATCTTCAGAGGCTATATTTGGAAACATGATCTTCAGTCTTAATTTGACAAAATATTCATAGTTTAGTAAACTGGGGGGAGTAAATCAGGATAAACTCAGGGGATAGTGCAAGAGAAGTTTGAAACTCTTTCAAATCCCTTTTCAGAGTGCATGTTTTCACATTTACAGGCACAAACCTCAAGCCCTTCCCTTTTAGTGGGTTCATTATGTTCAGTGAATGTGTGGCAGCTGGCCGACAGTGGGATTAATGATTTGATTTTTATGTGTGCATTACAAAAACTGACAGCCCTGGATTTTGCTGTAAGCCTACATCAGATACAGCAATCACATTCCCATTTGCTTTCTTCCAGCAAGGAAGTAAAATTAATAAAATTAATGGTGGCAGGCTATTCCTTTTTTCCCAAAAGAGTTTGAAGGATCTGCTCAAGGGCTCATGGCTTTGGAAGGGAAGCCTTGGAAGCACCTTTGCCCTGATTGAGGCCATGAAATAGCAACTAGTCATGTGATAATTATCAGGACAATAAGAAAACCATTCCGTTTGGCATTACTTTATGATTACTGAGCTTAATGCCCTACCAATTATCTCTCCCTTTGTTAGTCTTTTTAACCCAGAAAAAGCATGCACAAAGAAACAACATTATAACATAAAAAGCACCATGTGCACACTCTGAATTTATTTTTAATTATGCTGATCATTTTCCTAGCCTTTAGTAGAAACCTTTGGCAGTACATCAAGTCCTGATTACTTATTTAGAAGTGTTACTGCTTTCTTTTTTCTTAGGGGAATGTAATTTTTAAGAACAAAGGTAAAAACCCATGAAGAAAGAAGTGATTTACAGTGAACCTAGGCTTAAAGAAATGTCAACTTTGCGAAACTTTTTTTACTGTCTCATCTTTTTTTATCATATTTATTTCTTTATTCCTTTGAACCCTTAAAGTGCAACCTTGCTTTTTCCTGGAGTCTCACCTCAGGTTTCTGCTGTGGACACAGTGGGAAGTGACCTTGCCACATTTCTTTCAGCAGCACCCAAAGTCAGAGACAAATTATGACATATCACACTCAGCCTTGCATGTTTTGAGGGCTGGGCAACTTGCTGTTGTTTATGGGAAATGCACAATACTAAAATCACATGCCTTTAAGATATGTTCTGGCTAAAAGGAACCATAATCTCAGCAATAGGTTGCTGAGGTATCAGCTGAGCACTTGTAGCCAATGTGCAACTATCCTGACCACCCTCAGCATCTGCTTCTGTGCTTACAATCTGATATTTCAGTTGTTTCTAGAAGAATCTCTCATGAGGGCAGTTCTCTTCTCTGTTGCTGCCTGTGACCTCTCATCGAAAATCCTCCAGTTTTTCTGTTCTCAGTGATTCCTCATCCTCACTGTTGCTGCTCATTATCTGCATTCAGCACTTCCTTGAAACCTTCTCCACCTTCAAAGCCTCCAGAACAGTTTCCAAGCTGACAGCACCATATGGAGGGGATGGAAAGCTGGGTGACACCTTCCTGCTACTGACCACACATCCTGCTTTGGTCCAGTGTGAAGTGTTAAAAACAACAGGCGAGGCTGAGAGCCTGATTCTGACTGATACACAAGCAGGAGTAGAATATGGCACAGTGTGGGGTCTGATCTGCTTGTCCTGTGCTTGGTGAAATAGCTCAGGAGGAAGATAAATTCAGATAAATGTGTCTAAAAAGTCCTGAGCTACCAGCACCTTGTGTGGCTGCTGGAGTGAGGAGCCAGGCTCCCAGCAGTGTGAGGCTCTGAGTGTGCACCTTGCAAACCCCAGTGTATGATCCAGGGCATTTGTTGCTTCTCCAGGACTTGCCTGGGGGGAGGAGATTTAGGAACTTGTGTTTGTGCAGAGCAAAGGGAGGATACAGGCACCTCATGCTGGGAGGAGGATTTGGGAGAGAGGGAAAAAGCAGCTTCTGGTTCTAGAATAGTGGAGTCAGTGATTCCAAATAGCTGGATCCAAATTCCCCAGTTTGGGGAGGAAAGATATTTTAAATAGATAGCAACCACATTTTAACTCCACATAGTGCAAATAACTTCCACTTGGAAAAAGTGGTGGATGAACCCAACAAGGATGCACTTCCTGAGAAATGAGCACCTTAAAGTTACAGAAGTGTGGAGCTGCTCTGTGTGGGGACATGGGTCAGACCCTCAGCTTAGATTAATCAGCACCAGCTCATTCTGCACAGTATCCTGCCAGGTATCATTTAGCCAATTACATTTTTCAGAAAAGTGAATTTTTGTCAAAATTCATTTCTCCTTAGCCCATATAGTGTGATGGGATGCAAATGTTATGTATGGCATTACTGTAGACACTGCTTGTATTGTAAAAGGGAATACATAATGCTTTCAATTTCCAGTATTAAAAAATTGATCTGTATTCAGGGTATTAAAAATATACTGATGTATATTTTTAATAAAAAAGTAAAGTGTTCCCTTCAGTGTCTGCATTACCACATTTTAGTATGCAAAAGGGGTATTCTAAAATAAATGCAAATACGGACTCACACAATAGAAATTTCTAAATAATATATGCAAAACCCCCACATTTGAGGGAACATTCCTCATAATCTGTATTTCAGAAAAACAAGCTGTTAGGACTATTAAAATGTGTGCTAGCATTTTGCACTCTGCCTGGGGGTCTTTCTGAAGGTTGTGTGGTTTGGAGGTTGAATATCCTCTTATCCTTTGCAGGAATCCTTCCAAAATGTCTGAGCCTTAT
Organism: Buphagus erythrorhynchus; assembly: GCA_013400855.1. Classification (NCBI taxonomy): domain Eukaryota; kingdom Metazoa; phylum Chordata; class Aves; order Passeriformes; family Sturnidae; genus Buphagus; species Buphagus erythrorhynchus. The sequence goes on from VZTT01048180.1 coordinate 44,530, forward strand.
TAATAAGGTAGTGTGGGAAGTGTCATATAGCAAGTGATGCATGTCATGATTTACTTAAGCACTTTTGAAGGTGAAGGATCTTGGAGCCCAAACCACTTAGCAATGATAACCACCAGGAGTCTCTTGGGAAATAGAGTTTGTTAATCATAAAATAGCTTGTTAATCCAAACTCAAAATTCTCTGAGGGAAAAGAAAGACAACATTAGAACAGTTTTCTAAGTGAAAGTGGATTTTTTAGGCAGTGGAGTTCAGTGGATCTCTATGAGAGCCAAGATTTCGTAAGCAGATGCTTAGGGATAAGTACATGGAAATGAGTTGTTATTCCCTGATCCATGCGTATGCTTGTTTGCATCCTGCAAAGAAAAAGAGCCACTACTTAACCCAGACACTGGAATTGCACCAAAAAGGCTTTTGTGTGAGGAAAGGTAATCTGCCATACTCAAAGGTGGAACAAGAGAAAGCTAAATAAAAAAAAAAAAAGAGAGAGAGACACATTGTCACTTAGCTGACTCCATTTGGATTTTCAGAGCTTTCCAGCACTGGCCAATTTCTTCTGTTATTACCAGGTATTTCTCACTGATTCCAGCAGGAACCGAGATTTCTTATGGATTTCAACAGGAGTAATGTTAATACCTTGTGGAATATTTATCATTGCTCTACCTCATGTATCAGACAGAAACTGTAAACAGGGATTTTCAAATAAGAAAGGGTTCTGTTACAATTTTTAGTACAATGTAAAAACAGAGCAAAAACAGACAATGGTGTTTTGTGAAGCAAATCCCAGAATATGTATTTCCCAGCATAAGACCTAAACACAGAATCAGAGAGACAATAAAATGAGGATTAATCTGCATTATAGTATATGCCAGTCTAGATGAAATATTTTTATGTCCCCAGTCAGCAAAGAATCTTCACTGTAAACGAACTCACTGCCTCCTTAAAAAGAAAATTAATTTCCTTCAAGAAATCCACAAAGATCTTCTCAGCAAGTCTGCTAGAAAGCAGGAAACTGCATCCATTTTCTTCACATCTAAAAGAAGCACAAAGCCATTCTTCCATTACTGTTACCTCTCTGCTGCAAAAAATTTGTACCTGAATGACTGGAATCAAACCTGTTGCAGCAGATGAAGACAAGCTGGCTGGATATCCTTCCCTGAATCCAACTGTACTTCTTTGTTGGCTTGGGTTGGGAATTTTTTTTATGTTTCTTTTTTTAATACTTCCCAGGTTTGGAAAAAAATGAGTTGTCCTTCTTAATTTTTAGATTTATATTATCTCATTATTGGAAAAGGGCAGTTTAACTGAATTTCTCCCTACATAATACAGTATCACATCAGGAAATTTAACTGACCAACTCATTGCAGTGGTTAGCATATTAAATATTGATTTGAGACCTAATGATGGTGCCATTAGTGGCTGCAGGGGGTTTATTTCATCTTGTACTAAACTGCATTGCATGTTACGACAAAATGTGGTCTTGGTCTCCTGAGTGGCCTCTGAATTTTACATTGCTTGTCAAGGGATAACAAAATCTCATAGAACTAAGCTTTTTTATTATTATTATTTTATTTCATGTATTTGATGCTGCCCATCAGAAGCTTTTGAGCTGGCTTCAGCTGGGTTGTTTCTCTCTTTTACTGGGGGCAGGATCCAAACCATGACATCGACTGTGCCAAAGTAATTTCTGTTGCATTCTTACACTTTTCATATTCCTTGGAGTGTTATGCCAGGTCTCAGCCAAGGGTAAAAGCTGCTGTTAACTCCAATTACTGTTAGATCAGTTGTATCTATTCCTGAGGCCCAGGATGACTTCCCTTTCCATGTGTTCTGTCCCAGCTGGACAGCTGGCTGGCAACTCCTCGGTGGAGATGTACCGGCAGGTGCTGCTGTCGGGCTGCCGCTGCGTGGAGCTGGACTGCTGGAAGGGCCGCACCGCCGAGGAGGAGCCCGTCATCACACATGGCTTCACCATGACAACGGAGATATCCTTCAAGGTACACCTCTGGGGCACCTGGGGCACCTGGGGAGGGTTCTTCTCCTGCAGAACCATCACACATGCATCACTGCGAAGCTGGGAGGGCAGAAATGTGAGGACAAAAGGATGCTGTAAGAGGAAGTTACAGAGCAGTGCTGGAAGAGAAAGGTTGCAGCGTTGGACCTTGTGTGGGGAGAGTTTGCTGGTGGTCATGGCAGTGTGAGGAGAAGGGATTGTGTGGTGTGATAGCAATGCCATCTGGGGACTGGGCTCCATGCCCAGTCCGTGCTCCTGTGCACGTCCCCACAGCAAATCTCACAGGGAGAGAACCAGGCAAGGCCACAGCCAGGGCTGAAGGACCAGGCACAGCCACCACAACTGGTTCTGCACAGAGACAAATGGGGGTGTGAAGGCAATGGGAGAAACAACTGGGGTTACAGCTCCATGGGACAGAGCTGGAGGCCACAGGATTTGGATAGCAGTAATCAGTTCACTCCTTTTCTCCTCTCTGATACTGGGAGTGGGAGGCAAAAGTCCTGAACTGAGACAAGAAGTAGCAGCTAGATCTCAACAATTTGCAAGCCTTTAAATTCCTGTGAGCAGAGAATAGGCTGCTAGTGGCCAGATGGGCAGGCTCCATGCACAGGACCCAGACACTTGGCGTTATATTTAAAAAAAATTAATAAGTGTGTGTGCATTGTTGTCCCTGATACTTGGGATCAGACCCAAGGCACTGGAGGGTGAAAAAGAAAAATTAGTATCTTTGGAGACTGTGGAGGGATATTTGTGCCATTCAAACCCTAAACATGTCATCTTTATTACTGAATTTCATCTTCCATTTCCTTTTCTACAGTATAAGGTAGAGACCATACCTTTAGCAATAACCTTAAATTGTTATCTTCTTGTTCTTCTTAAAGCTCTTTTTGATCTGAGGTGTTAGAGGAGCAAAACAGAGGTGTTTTCCTGTAGTATTAGGATTGGTAGTCAGCACAGCTTATAATGATACCTCAGGAAATCATTTTTGGAGTGTGGAGAAGAAATAATTCTTCTTCATCTGAGACACTAACTCACCATGGAAATACATTTCTAGCCTTAGCTGTGTGCAAGAATATGTGGGAAAATGTTCATTACTGACTTTGGTTATGTTCCAGGGATTATGTGTGGCTTCTGTGCCAGCTACAGCTTTGAGACATTTCATCCATACCTGAACCCTGTTGTTGGGTGGGGTTTTTTGTCTTCTCGTGCCTTTCTTTAGGAAAAAAAGCAAACAGGTCTGCCACAGACAGAACACCAAGTTTCACTTGTACCAGAACATTCCTTTTTTTTTCCAGTTTGCTTTCTCTAATTTTTCCCTGATTGAGTTAATCACAGAAACGCATAAAACAACCTTCTTGCACATCTGTTATTAACTTTCCAGTTATGTTTATGGGAAGGCAATTATGTTTATAGGCATGGGGTTTGATTGCTGGAAGTCCTTTAATTAAGGAAGATGGCTCTCAACTGCTTCGGTCATGAGCAGGAATTTAAAGCAAAGTTAATCTGATTTTTAAAAGGATCATTAGCAGGAACAAGGATTATCTCTGGATATTTAGATGTTCAACCCTTGGCATTGTGCTGGCAGGAGAGCTGGTGGAAGGTATGTAAAACCTACTCAGGAGTATTTCATCGGTCATTTCAGGGCAGGTGTTTTATAATCCACACAGAAAAATGTGAAAAACATCTCGATTTCTTTTCAACACTCCAAGTGTGCTGCTTGGCTGGGGAGGAGCAAAATGGCAGTGAAATAATGTGTCAGGAGTGTGAGAATCAATCCATGTCTTGAATGCTGAATGATTTATCAGTGACCATGGCACAAGGATTCTGCTCAGTCTGCTGGCTTTCACAGCCTCAGACAGACTTCCTGAAGTGCAGAGTTAGCAGCACTGTACACTCCCCATCCTCATGTTCCTGGGCTTTTTGGTTCTTTGGTTTTCCCCTTGTTTCATGACTCAGAAATCCATAAGGTTTTTTTCTCAGCTGAGGACTGTGGGCTGCTGCCAGGGTGGGATCCTGTAGGGAGCAGCCATGGATGTTTTTGCCATAAGCAGGACCTGTGTGTGTGTAACCATGTTTACACCTTGGGGAGCTGCTTCAGGTGAGTCATTCTGCAGCTGGAGACAAGTATGGAACCTGCCAGCTTGTTTCTCTCTGACCATGGAACATTTGCCTTTGCTGAACCAGTGTCTGAGCTTTTCATCCTCACATCTCATCAGTGCAATCTTAATTTTACTCTTGCAGGTTATTTCCTCCACTCATGCAGGATTCCATCCCCTCCTGCAGCAGGAAGGCAGTTGAAAATAAGTGGGCCAGAAGAATGTACCAGAAGCTCAGTTTTTCTTTTAGGAAGTGGATTTTTTACTGTTATGCTTCTCAATTGAGCCTCTAAAAGTACAGAAAATGAACGAGAGGAATCCCCAGAGAAAGCTTGTTTAAAATAAATACATCTTTTAGGTTTTAGTCATCCTTATGATTTGGCAAGGCAGAGACTTATGGGTTCTTAGAAACTCCAGAGTTTTACCAGCATATGAAAGGTCTTCAGTGTTTTATATGTTCTTCTGGAAGAGAGATTTGTTCCAAGAGGGAAACATTTCATAATTTGTTACAATGAGTGCATTTATTGTGCACCTCACTAAAATCATCCTTATCAAATGACTTTTCTACTGGATTTAGGGTTTCCATTTTCCACAGAGCTGACAGGAAACTTTATGGAAGTTTCTTTTTCTGAGTCCTCTGATAATTACCACAGAACCAACTGTATTAATTGAGTAAAGATTTCTTTTCTCATTTCTTCTGCCTTAAAGGGATTTCTGTCATCAAAAAAAAAAAAAAAAAAAAGAAAAAAGAACTAAAATGTGAGTCAGAGTAACTAAAGATTTTATGGATATGTGCTTGTGGTGATAATGTTTAGAAGTTCTGCCTTTGTCAGAGCATGTTTATTATAACACCTGAAAGCCATAGCTGCAGGCATGGAACAACTCCACTCCAAAACCAAGCTCTACATTTAAACTATTGATTTTGCAGATATAAGTAATTTCTTGAGAAATGTGGTGCTTGAGACTCATCAGATGTTTTGAAGATTTGATTATAGTTCAGGTTGAAAAATTTGGTTGTGGCAAGAACACACCCAGAGCTCTCTGGGATGTTTAGGAAGGAAGGTCTGATCTCAGGGAATGATTTCAGAGCTTGTCAGGTCTTTTCTATCTTCAAAGGGTAAAACTCTGCTTCTTTAGAGAGTTAAATTTGTAACTGTGTTTATTTTGATTCTTTAGGAAGTAATAGAAGCTATTGCTGAGTGTGCATTTAAGACATCGCCCTTTCCAATCCTCCTTTCCTTTGAAAATCATGTGGATTCGTAAGTAATTACCACATTTTTCTTGTCTGATGTTTCATTTTTATAAAGTCTAGGCATGGAATTGAGTGTGCACTTGTGACACAAACAACAGCTCTTATCCAAAATTGAAATTGGGCCTGTTCTTGAAAACCTTCCTGGATCAGAACCTTTTGTGTGAGAGAAGAAGTTAGACTGTGAGAGGGATTTTGTTAACTTTTCCCTCTCAGTATGTCCTGCTGGAATGTAGCAATACCCCAAAGAAGATGAGGCAGTATTTCACCTGCTTGTGACCCTATTCTGTGCTACAAACATAGTTAGAATTTGGTCTGTCTCTCTTGTTAGAAGCAGAGGCCCGAACCATGGACTTCTAGGACTGCAAAATAGGTGGTGTGGATGGCCAGGAACTGTTCATTTCTGCCAAAAAATAACAGTTTGCATAAGTTTATTTCATTTTCTTTTTTTTAGTTACAAGAAAAGGACAATTTTTCTGTGTAAGAAAAGAAAAACTAAATTACAACACTTCTAGCTTTGTCCCAGTGATATATTTTATTTTTATAGTTCTGATTTTTTTTTTTTTTTACATTAACTTTGGTTTTGAATGCAGAGACTACATGGTTCAAAGTGGGGTGACATTGACACATAACATGTGCCTTAATTTGAATTGCCTTTTCCCCTTTTGTGTTTTTTTGCTGTGAAAACATTTCCAACACTTCTGGGGGCAGGTTGGACTAAGAAACTGATTTTTGGGTTTTGTTTTGTTTTTGTTTTTGGTTTGTTTTTTATAATGTAAAATAAAAATATTATTGGGGGCAGCAATGAATGTTTTAATAAAATCAGAAATTATATTGGCACTTTTGTTTCTGAAAGAGGAAAAGGGTGAGGGCTAATTTCTTTTCCATTGTTTTAGGGAGAACGTTCTTGCCATAAGGGAAGGAACTGGTAGAAGAAGCTATGTAAGAATGTTTTTTAAGATCAGATGTTCTTAAATACTGATTTAAGAATCAGTAATACTGATCAAAAATTATGTAGGTAGAAAAATTTAAAATCTGAGCAGTGAGCTCCACTGCCTGTATACCTCAGGCAGTGAGGTATAATAAATTTACCTCTTGTGGGCAAATGTGTGTTTGCTCTGCCACATGGTTATGATTCAAACAGCTACCTCTTAAATCCTGCTTAGTTATTCCTGTCTTCCTCTGAAAGACCACACAGATGCTGTGTTTAATGTCCTTCTCTAATGGCCCCCTCATTTCTTCTCAGTGTACATTGTGTGCCTTGGGGCTTGTACTCACCTACTCCTGTAGGTTTGAACTCCCAGTGCTTCCAGATGCAACCTCTGGCCTTCAGGAAACATCTTAACCATCACTCTTCAATATATTATATTTTCTACTCATTCTTCTAGATTTATTATAACATACATTCATTCTGGTACTATAAGGCAGAGAAAAAACAACAGCTAAATTATTTTAACCACAAGGGTTACATTTTTCTTCCTTTAAAGTCACCGTGACTTAAATCTTCAGCTGTTCCAGGGTGATCTCTTCTATTTTAGGAAGGTAAAGAAGTAAAAAGATTTATGAAATAAACTCCTGTCAGATGTAAGTTATATACAAAAGTGGCTTTAAAATTATAAGATGAAACAGTGTCAGAATTAAAAGTGGTGTGACACTGCAGGAATGTGACAGAAAGGGAAGAGAGTTCCTGCTGCATTACTGTTATTTACAGTTTGCCCCACAGAAGGCATTGGACCTTTTATCTCCAGAAACCTCCAGCCATGGAATAAGGGATTAACCTTATGTGTATTCTCTGAAATCCTTTTCCATACATTGCTAAGACACAGGGTTTTAGCTAAGCAAGTTTGCAAAACCATGATCAAATGTTTTCTCTTTCTGAAGCTTTCCTGCTAGTAATTATTTTCTGCTATAGTAAATTATCAAATTCAGTGTGTGTGTTTTCTGATTTTTCTTTGGCTGAAAATAATTTCTAGTTATGTTACTAACTTCTACAATTACCCCTTAATTCCTTTACTAGTTGCTGGAGAAATCTGCAATTAGTCATGTCACTCACAGAAAAGTTGACCTAATTTCATGGAATGCTCCTTTTGTCTTCTCATTTACTTGGAATGTTGTTTTTCTCCTAGATCTTAAAGCTGGACTTTGCCCTAAATGTTAACAAAAAATGCCAATTTTTTTAGAATTGCTGTCAAACAAATCCTGTTTCATCAATTCCTACTTTTAGGGGAACAAATATTTTTTCTGCTTTTAAAGCTGTGAGAATGGTTTGTGAAATTCTGGTCCCTTAGAAATTTTGACATTGGCTTAGATAAAAATATGGTTTTAGCCTGTGTTCATGGCTTTTAAACAGACTGCAGTTACCAGAGGTAAATAAGTTTCATGTCACCACCATAGATATGACAGTGTTAATTGCCCCTGGACTTAAAATGCAGTTTTTCTTCCTTCTGGTTTATGTTCATGGCAATATTTTTGACACTTTTTGTCCACCTATGGGAAAAACCACTTTTTAGCACGTTGTGTAAATCATCTCATTTGCTTTCCTTTCCATTGGTTTCCTAGAAGGGCTTCTCTCCAATATTTTCATAGCACATGAAGGATTTTTATTTTCATTCCATAACTCCACTATTAGTGTATTTTTTCGTGCCTGTTTATATGCAATAAAAAGTTAAGAAAAAGAGGCAAGCATGTGACTTTCAGGTGACATAAAATATTACGTGTGGTATCATTTCTACTGAAATCAAAATATGCCCACTGAAAAAAAAGACCACTAAAACAAGCTGTGGTTCTGTGAAAAAAGCAGAGAAGTGCCCTGAAATGTTGAAAAGACCTCAAGAAGACCTTGACGTTTGAAATGGGGCTTGCAAACCGATAAGCAATCTGCAAATCTGAGAGCAGACACTCTATAATTAGAAATGCACTGATGACATAGCAAAAAGGTTAAGTGGTCCTTGAGCAGTATCCATATAAGATTGCTTCCAAGATTAAATTTAATTACAGTTATTCATACTGCTGGTTTCTGGCTGGAATTGTTGCTTCAAATATTAGCAGGATTTTTATCACTTTTTCATCCCACACTTTGAATTATTTTAGATTCTTCTGGGAAGCATCTGTGCCTTTGTCTTATGCAAAGGAAGTATCTCTGCAGAAGTGATAAAAATGTAATGTTGGGAGCAGTAGTTGTGCCAAGGAGCCTCTTGGTTGACCTTCATAATAGGCATGATACAAACACAGTAAAACAAAGTGCAGGCAATCCAATAATGGTAATGAAAACATTTCTTAATATTCTATTTCCATATCTCCAGGTATCATGTTCCTACTTTATGTCCCCTTGCCCTGGCACACTTGGGGGCACTTATAATTAGTCTGTGTGCTACCTGTCAATGTCTGCACAGTGAAAATCATAAAGCAGATAAAGTCAGCTCTTTTCAGACAATCAGTTTTCACTACAATGCATGAATGCTGAGAGAATTTCCAGTAACAGATGTGGACCAAGAAATACCTGCATTTTGACTTCATAACAAAATTAGGGGAACACATTGATTTAGAAAACTTGGTGTTTCTGTTGCTCTGGTTCATAATTTTCAAAGAATGGAAAATAAAAAGAAACTTGTTTTCCAGCTTCTTAAAATACTTAAATAGGGATATGTAATTTGCTATTCCTAATGATCTCTCTCTTGCAAGATTACATACATAGATGTGTATGTTAGGGAGAGAAGGAACACAAACATCCACCACACAGTTAAATGCTGGAACTCCTAAATTTTTTTATTCCCTCTTAGAAGCTTTTAAAAATGTCTGTACACATAGTCCAGTTCACAAAGACAAGTAATTTTGTAATGTCAAGATTCTCCTTGTTTGGCCTTGTTTACTACCTGAAGGGTTTTTTGTGGTATTAAAACCCATTAGTTTTTCACATAATTTTCCTACTTTCTGCAGGATGGGAAATGGGATGCAGTGACATTGGAATTTATATGCTGAACCAACATAAAATTGCATTACATTTTTCTCGTTTGCAAAAATGAAAGTTCTCACTGTGCTCTCTTTGAGGTAAACATGTAATTAAACACAGAAGATCAGAAGAATTTGTTCTAGCTGTGGTAGTGGCTGGGAATTTATCACATTTAACTCTTGCTTTTTTATTTTTTTAATTCCTATGGAGAGTTCTTTCAGGAGTTGTGCCCATTTAAGGATGATGATGATGATGTCACATCTAATTACTACAGTTTCAGTAAATGCACTCTTTTGATTCAAGGAGTTGTCCTTTGAACTTTCTGAGTCCTGAGTATGGATCTGTTCAAAACATACACTGGTGGAGAAGACTGAAATAAAACTCACTCTAATGACCCCTGGATTTATGGCACATGCACACTCTGCTGCAGGGGTGCCTTTATTTCCCTTGGTAGCTGAGGGTTGGAAATATCCAACACAATGTCCCAGCCTGATCTGTTTTTCCATCACCTTTTCCTGTGTGGGTTCTTTGTTCTGCTGCCTTGCTTGTCTTCAGCTTTATTTTCCATCCTCAGCTGAAAGTGCCTTTTAGCTTCTGTGCAGAAGTGGCTGCATGCAGAACACAGCATTCATGGAATGCTGTCGGGATTTAAAGTGCATGCAGCTCTTTGCTTTGGGGAATAATTTAAAACCTCCTCACAGTATTTTTTGTCAGTGACTGAGCTAATGACTGCTTCACCCCCTATCTGCTTCCAGGGGCTGCCAGGATGCTGATCCCAAGGAAATTACATTTTCTGATTGAAATGTCATTTGGCCACCCAACCTTTTCCTCAGCTCTGCTTTGGGCATGCTGACCCTGGGAGTTTGTAACCACTGACCAGCTGGGCACAGCTAGGGTTGAACTCCTAGTTTGCAAGAGAAAAATGAGCGTTTTCTTTTCTTTTTTTCTCTCTATCCAGCTCTATTTTGTCATGAAAAGTAGCTCCATGGTAACATAACAGCTTATAGCATCCCTGTCTCTTGCATGATATGCAGATCCTAATTAACAGGAGCTGAGGAAGTTATATTAAGCCATATAAACCTGTCCTTTAATCGAGACTTCCCAACAGTGTGTCAAAAAAGGAAACTTTGAAAGATGCCTCAGCTCAGATGCTACGCATTTTAAACAGGCACATGTAACAAAAATCCTCAGTTTTCTAAAATTAGAGAGTGACTGTGGTACTGAGCTGTATTTTGAGATGATTGGAGTAATGTTTCTGAGCCATAAAACCTATCTTCAGACCTAAAACATCCACCACTGATATGCAGGAATTCTTTCATCTTTTGGTTGCACTTTGGGAAAATTGTTTATAAGTAGAGTTTTCTGAGGTTCAGTTTACTTATAGAGGATGTTGTGAAAACTGCTGCAGTGCAAGAAAAATGCCAGGCATATGTATAAAGTAACATAAGGGGGAAAATATTTAAATTTTGGATAAAAGTATTGTCTGAAAGAGGCAAATTCATGTTATGGTTGTTTCACTGTTATTCCGTTGACTTATGCCTTTACTTCATGTATGTTCCCTTTGATAAACTCCATCAGAGGATTTGAAATAATTGCATGATACATGTAGGTCTCACTGAAAAATTCACAGCTGTTGGATCAGGAAATTATATCTAGTTTAGGGCTGTTAGGTACTCCATTACTGCTGCTTTCACTCTAGAGCATTAGTAGGACTCACTTCTTTCTTTCTTTTCTTCCCTTCAGCCCTAAACAACAGGCAAAAATGGCAGAGTACTGCAGATTAATATTTGGAGATGCACTGCTTATGGATCCATTGGAAAAATACCCGGTAATGTGCCTTGGTGTTTATCACATCACAAATGTCTGTGAATTTTTATTTAAGTGTCTCAGACCTGCCTCATTCTTCATATAAAGCCTTTCAGTCTTAAGGAGGGAGTTAAGCAACGTGAGCTGTTGGTGACTTAAGCATCATTTCTGAGCAGAGATTGCCCTGATAGAGTGAATTGTGATCTTTGAAATGCAATTGATCCTCAGTGCTGCCATTTTAAAATGCAGACTCTCATATGTGAGCTAATACTTATTTTGGTTATTACTGCAGACATTTCATAAAGCATTTTTCTTCTTAAGTGCCCTCAGTAGCCCTGTTTCATTTTATGTTGACATTGCCTCTTGTGCAAAATCCATTTCATTTTAACAGGGCTTACAGAGGTTCAGAATTGTCCTGTACCATGTGGTCCCTAAGAAGCTGCCATAAACTGTTTCTTCTGCTGTTCTAACAAATCTCTCCTCTTCCTAGCTGGAAGCTGGGGTTCCTCTCCCAAGCCCTATGGATTTAATGTACAAAATCCTGGTGAAGAATAAGAAGAAGTCTCATAAGTCAGCAGATGGGAGTGCAAAGAAGAAGCTGTCAGAGCAAGCTTCCAACACTTGCAGTGATACATCCAGTATGTTTGAGCCTTCCTCCCCTGGAGCAGGTAGGACTTGGATCTACTGATAATCTTCTCCCTCAAGCACAAATGCTTAATTACAGCTCTAATCCCATCCATTTGCAGTGCTCTAGCAAGGTAAAGGTGCACCAGAGTGGGCTGCTGAGCAGGAAACAACACTAAAGTGTCATAGATCCTGGAGTCTGTTCTGTGAGGGCTCCAGCCAAGGAATTCTCATGGAATGACCCAGGGCTCTCTGATGTGTGCTAACATTTCTCTGCACTGCTTATTAAGGACAGGGAGCTGCCAACTCCTCCACCCTTGGCTGCCTTTCCTGTGTGCCCAAGCCCAATATCAAATATAAATGTTTTCTTTTCCCTGTTGCCTCTGGGCTGTGCCTGCCATTATTTGGTGCCCTTTGAGACAGAGTCCATTGCCCAGGAGAGCTGCAGAGTGTCTGCAGTGCCCCAGGGCTTAAGACAAAGGGATGAGATCCCTGGTCCTCAGGCAGGGAAGGCTCAGCCTGCTGTTGTCCTGCATTAGTTGGGTACATGTCATGGGCCTCTATTTAAAGTGCTATAAGATGTTCTTCTGGTGCAGAGATGGAAACAGGCAAAAATAATCAAGTCTCTATATCTTGATTTCCAGCCCGGTGTCAGTTCCCTGCACTGGAATTTTTTCCTCCTATTGAGACTGAAATTTTGTGTTCCTATAGGCACAGACATTTATGCCCCAGCAGTAGAAAACTTCCAGAGTAAATTGAATGCTCTGCTGAAATATGAGTTCATTGTCATTTGCCACTAAAAAACTTTCCCCCATTGTTTGTAGTTTTTTCTAAACTCTAATTAACTGAGGTGAAAATTTTCATGCTGGCAGTTTTCCCCAAGCTGAATTAACAAGAAAGAAATCCTACTTCATTTGTGGATAACATTGTTTATCCTATTAGCAGCAAAGAAATAGTTTTCAACTGTTGTTCTTAAGCAACTATTAAAAGGGCATGCTTTGGAGTGTGCTTTGGATTTCAAAGGAAGATTCATCCTGGTGTCAGGGATGACTTAATATTTTTTTCTTGATTTGCTTTAGACAAATCCCAAGCAGGAGAAAAATAAGTGTGTGTTCCAGCTGCCTCCTTTCCAGCATTTGAAATCAGCCCTGTGTTCTTAACTCCCCATTTTTGTTATCAGCACATGGTGAGGACAGTGGCAAAGAACACAGCCTTGGCTTTCTGAGGGCCTGGGCTGCAGAGGTGGCAACAGCTTTGTCTTTCAGGAGCCTCCTTAGGAGCTTTTCTAGGAAAAGACCCAGGCTGTGAATAAAGGTGGTGGTGATGATGATGATGATGCGAGGCAGAAGGGTCAATCCCATAACAGAGTGTATAATTTTACAAATTAACTGTGACTATTTTGCCTGTATTACCTCTGTAACAGCCTCTGATTATGAAGATGAGCACTTACAAATTAGAAAATGCTGGAACTGAGACTGCAAAATTGCTGTGGTCACTTGGTTCATCCGTGACTGCCAAAACACATTGCTTGTAGTTCTTGTGTCAGCCTCTGTTTCTCCTTCAGGATTTGTGCCTCTTTCTGAGAATGCAATTAGTCAATATTTTTCCTCTCTCTGTCATTCAATACTTGATCCTACATAGAGCATCCTCAGTGAGTTTCTGTGGGGGTATCCAGGCTGCCTGTGAGCTCCTGACCAACAGCAGTGAATTTACCTGAACAATACCTATGGGAAGTGCAAGAATACTAAACCAATTTTATCTAAGGACAGATGAATCTGACAGAACTTAAGAACACTTTAGGGATGACTGATGAGGAGCACCCAGAATGTCATTTTTCTAGAGTACTTTGAATTTTTAAGTATTCAGGGCTCCAGAGATTACAGCTAGAGCTTACATCTATGAGAATGCAGCATTTCTGTAAAACAGGTGCCAGTTTTTCTGTCTGTGGACAGTTAAAAGAAAATTATTCATCATTTTATAAGAACATCGTGGCAGTGAAGAGTTTGCACATGGCAGAGCCCAAGAGTCACTATGACACCCTTCTTCTCACATCTCCATATTGGCAGTGTGTCATCCTGGAGCTCTGCAAGCCTTGTGCTCATCTGCATCCAATACCAATTTCTTTCTGGAGTAATGCAATTAATCAGAAGCCTGATTCTTAGCATTTCTCAACGTTAAGGGTTCCAGTACTCCAACCTTAATATAATCTTTACATTTAGAACTTGGATGTATTATTCAAACTACTCTATGGGGTTGTTTAGCTGCTGTCAGAATTGCTGCTGATCTCCAGGAGAAAGCTGTGCAGATTTAGCCTTCTGGAGATTCTAAATGAGTTTCTTCACACCAGTGCAAAAAGAAGTAGAAATTCACACTGGAGTTGATGTCAAGATTGGATGTGTCTTACTCTGCTTGAGGTCAGATTTAAACCGACGTAAACCCACATTTTTGATGTATTATAAGTGTATAAAAGTGTAGTGCTGGTGAAAATGTAGCAATAATTAAAGAATTCTGAGCTTTGTAGGATGCCTTGCAGGATGCCCATGAAACTGATGTAGTCAGTGACTTCAACACATGTCAGTGGAAAAAACTTCTTCTGAAAGTAGAGCAAAGGTGACAAAGCAGATGAAGAATTTCTGAGACAACCCTTGTGAGATAGATTGCAATTTTGGTAAATAAGCATCTTAGACCTGGCTGGTCTTGCACAATGATCAGAAGTAAGCAAGCAAGATTTCCAAAGAAGTTCTGTCACAGTGCAGAAGGAACAGTGGCAGTTCTGCAGGGACGTGCATTCCACCAAAAGCATTCTGAAAGGAGCTAAAACTTGCTGATGGAGCAGTATTTAAATATTGTTAAATAAGCCAATTGTTAGTTTCTCACTGACAGGATGATGGTTTTGTTAGAGCAGTGGGTGCTGCAAGGGAGGAGTCATGGAAGGCAGAGAGAGAGGCCAGAATTGGCTCCATTGCTTCATGATGCTTAATTGGAAAACTGGATAAAAGGTTTTAGGCTCAGTGTATGCAACTGCTGCTAATGCCGGCTGAGACCATGGCCCATTATTACAAGGCAAAATGGTTTATCAAACTGAATAAAGTTTATTTTTCCCTTTTTAGAAATTAGCAAGTGCTGATGTACAGTTGAAGAAACCCAGAAGTTGATTGTCCCCTGGGATGCTGGTGACTGCCCAAATGTTGCAGAGTTAACAAGCTGCACCAGCAAGTACCACATTCATAATTCATCCTGGCCATTGTTTTGAAAGGGTCTGAGAAAGCAGATTACCAGATTCCTCTGAATTTCAAGCACTGTCTAACCTTTGGCTTTATTAGACTCTCAGTATCTGTCAGGATGATGAGAATGGATAAGGTTCAGCCCATTGCTTCCTCGACTCAGGGATTTGGCTTGTCATTCCCAGGTCTCCTGTTCATCCTCCAGTCAGTATTACTGTGTTGAACCTCCCTACCCATCAGCTGGGGTTCAGCCTCCTTTGTCCGCTTGTTATTTTTCCCAAGGATCACTTTTGTATCTCCTCCACACTGCCCCACTCAGCAGGGACAGCTCCTTGAAAACATCCTTAAACTGCCCTGTTATTTCACTGGAGTTTCCTGTGCCCTTCTGCCTGTGAGTGCTTGGCAGTAGCAGTGTTTTAACTTGTGGTAGGGAGCAGCATCCTCTCATTTCTCAATATTCCTCTGTCTGCCTCTGTCCATGAGCTTTTGTTTGGCTTCCTTGGAGAAGGACTCTGTGGCACACAAATACAGTGAAAATAGAGCACTGAAGAGGTCCTCTGCTGATGTGGGTTTGCAGTCCCATCTAAATGCAGATAGTAATGATGGTATTACAGCTAATTGTCCCTTAGACACCCCCAGGGTGGCTTTGTGTCCCTGCCATGAATCAAGGAGGGAGGGCTGGGTGTGAGCACGGGACCATGCTGCTGGGGGAAAGGCAGTGCAGATGTACCACACCTCCTGAAACACTCATTTTGATTCCATGCTGGCAGTCTTGTGTGTTACTTGTCCTGGTTTTGCTGTCTGATGCAGAACTTGAAAATGAGAGTTGATCTCCTTGGGAGTATTTGTGTTAAATGTTTTTAAATAAATGAACTGTGCATTGTGTACTTTCCTCTCTGGACACTTCCAGCAAGAACAGGCTATCATGTACCTCTTATCTCAGAAGTGCAAGCTGGCCAAAATCTGCCCACCTCCCCCTTCTGTGCTCTGTACAAAGGGTTAATTTGCCAGTCTGGTTAAATCAGTTGAGAGCTTCCCATCCAAAGATTGTCAGTGCAAATCCTGTGAGAGCTTAGCTGGCTCTCTGCATTGTGCTGAGGCTCCTTGAGCCATCCCTTGAGCCTGTTGAGCAATCATGTTATTTTCTTCAATGAAATGTTCAGGAAGAAATGTGTTGATGAATAAAAGCCTGACATTTCAACATCTGCATCTGGAAGGAAATGCAGGGTGGGTAGTCATCGTTGGGTTGGGAAAGGCACACTCATGTGTGCTCTCTGTGCTCACAAGGGGCCCACTGGGCCTGCTGGAGCAAAGAGGAGTTTATTGACTCATTGGGCTTGGGATTAGGCCCCAAATTGACAGGAGGAGCTGAGACTGAATTACCAGGCTCTGGAGAATTTGGGAATGCTGCACAGTAGTTAGATTTTTGTGCTGCCACTGCTGAAGAAAGCTGGAAGTTTTGTGCAATAAAATCTTCAGGGAGAGCTGTCACTCTTACAGGTGTGGATAGGTGACTGTAGGATAAGTAAATTTTCCTTTCCAGACTCTTAAGATGTACAGGGTACACTTTATGACAGGCCCACAGGAGGAGTTTCTAAAGGCAAAGATATTCCTTAATGGTTTAATATCTAATGCAACCAATCAAAACATTTTGAAGGTGAGGGGAGACCTTCGTTAATTAACATTAAAGAATTTACGTCTTGCCCATGGAAATTCGATGAGTGCACTGCAATTGGGAGCAAGGCAATAAATGTGTTTTATTTGGTCCCATTTACTCGGAGTTTTCAGGGAAAGGATGAGCCTTAGGCATCTCCTGCCATTGTTTGGTTCGCACTGCCCTCAGCTGGCGTGGCTCAGCTGTGCTGCAGAGCCCTGACAGGCACCCAAAGTGCTCTGCCAGGGGCATTGGTGTGAGCTCCTGCAGTCTGGCTGCTGTGCCAGACCCTCCCAGCTGTGCTGCCTCAGTGCAGGGGCTGTGGCATGGCCAGAGCAGATGGATTCTGCTGAGCAGCCCTCGGTGTCACAGCACAGCAGAAGCTCATCGATTTTCATCGGGATTTCTTCACCCCATGCAGGCTGTTGTATCCCAGAGTGGGACCATGGAGGTCCTGCATGCACCCTGCAACAGCAGGAGTTTGTTTGAACTCACATCTCCAGACCCTGGGGCTGTGTCCTGAGCTCGGGAACATCTCTTTAGAGCAGTCTGTGAAACTCTACCCACACACTGAGCACACTGCGCTCTTCTCTCAGCGCTGATTGCCAATGAATAAGCATCAAGCAGCTGCAAAGGAAGAGTTCTTGTTTGGTTGGGCAATAAGAACTTAAATCAGTGCTGCAGACAGATGAGTCCCTTGAGAGCAGTGTGTGATTGGTGCTGTGACAAAAAGCACATGTACAGTGCAGGCTGCTCCGGGCAGTGCTACTTGCAAATCTTTCTTGAATTTGTCGCTGTAATTGTAATTGTGACTGTTGCCTCAGCCAGTAATTATCTTCTGCTTGAAACTTGTCAGGAGAAGCAGAGATGGAGAGCGACGATGATGATGACTACGATGATGACTGTAAGAAGTCGTCGATGGATGAAGTAAGGGCAGAGATGTGTTTTTGGGGATTGGGTCGGCTCCAGTCGCTGTGGGTTGGTGCGTGTTACCAGGAGTGGAGCTGCCATCCAGTGGAGAAAGGGAGGCAGAGCACCGGGAAGCACAGCACCAGCTTTTCCGAGCTGGTTGTTGGTCGGTTTGGAAGCACATCTTTGCTTTGTTTATTTATACTTTTATCTTCTCAAGATTAAGAACAAACAGCACCATAGCAGATCTGTTTCAGGCAGCTGCCTGTGGTGCGTTTAGCATTGTTGCATGAAAAGCTTGACATCAAAAACTTAGAGCTTTATTATTTATCCAGGGGTACTGATAAATGTGCTCAGCACTGTGCATGGGTGGAGGTGATGCAGTTCCTTGCCTAGGAGCCACATAAAACAAATGAGTACAGCATCAGTTTAAAGTAAAGATTTACATCTTCAGCCCATTTTGTTCTTTCCTATGTGACATTCCTTACATGAAGTGTTGTCTTCTCTAGCCAGGGGCAGTGAAAGACACCACAATTGATAGAAAAATGGGCTTTGGCATTTGTGGCCTCTGATGGACAGACTAAACTACAGCATTTTCCCTTCTCTTCCCTAGGGTACTGCTGGAAGTGAGGCTATGGCCACAGAAGAGATGTCTAACCTGGTAAACTACATTCAGCCTGTGAAGTTTGAGTCATTTGAAGTATCAAAAAGTAAGTAAGAAACATCTTACACTTAAAATCACCTGGCAAGTGTTTGGCAGAATTCTGCAGAAATGCTGCTTGGCTTCCTCTCAGTTAGATACAGGAACACGGACAGAAAATGTTCACTTGGTATCCAGCCAAATAAATCCATTTGTGTTTTGAAACCTCTTGTAGTCTAAATATCAACTTCATCAACAGTAAACATGCTGACATTTCAAAAACAGTTTTGAAAATTATGTGCTTACATTGTCTTTGTTGTCCATGACTGAAGAGTAACTTAAGCAGTTTCAGAAAGGTGGTTATAAATATTCCTACTTTTATTTTGCTTCTGGTACTTCTACAGAAGATTCAGGGCAAGCAGAGTCTGCCCTTTCCCACTTGCAAATTCACTTCCCTGCCTCTGTGTGTTGTAAAGAAAGGGCCATAATTTCACCCCCTGCTGGCTTTTACAGAAGATGCCTTGCTAGGAATGCACTCAGTGGCATCCTCAGTAAACACTGCAGCATCTCTGCCTTCCTTGATGCACACCCCCCCACTGTTTGCCTGCCCTTTTTCACTTTGTTTTGACAGCTTTTAATGTGCTTTTGGAGCTTTTTAGTTAAAGAAGTGTACAGCGTTTTAATTTAATCCGGATTTGTGATGTCCTTGGCAGAGGACAGGTAATTTTTGCTTAAGTCCATGTCTCTATACAAGATTTGGCATTTACTTGTGATGAATAATAAACATGTAAGAAGTTCCCAGCTGTTCATTTGTATGTGGGTATTTATACAGATACCACACATGAGCAGTCACAGAATCATGCAGGGAGCTGTGCTTGTTCCCTGTAGTAGTGTCCCTTTGGGTGTTTATAATCTCCTCCAGCTCTAATGAGAGTTACAAGAACACAGTGGGAAGGAGATGTGCCTTCTGGAAAGGAAGCCATGTGAATCCTAGCACTACAAGTTGATGCAGCTGTTATAAAATTGTCTCATGTAGGTTTTTTTTTTTCTGTTCACATGCCTTTGCCTTTCTGAGTTTTGTTTTTTGTAAAGATCTGCTGCTATCCAGATTTTTCTCCTAAGTCCTGATGTGACCTTTGATCAATAATAGTTTCAGTGAACTCATTGTTAAGGAAGTAAATTTTTTATGTTTGTGTCAAAAAAATCATTATGTGATAAATATGGCCCTAGGTGGTAATTGTTCCTGGCTGGCTAAAGAATGACTTGGGTGTTCTGGTCTTAGTTTTAGGCCTGGACTCACTGCTGGATCTTCATTAAATGAGCTGAATAAAGAAGGGATTAAATGAGGATTGCTTTTTAGTTTGCTATCTATGCAGCTGTTTCCCAAAAATTTTACTTTAGTTCACTTGACATCACTTTCTTAAGTATAGAGATCCATACATGTCTTTTATACAGTTTTATAGTTCCAGTGTTACAGCACTTCCCTGATTTATTATTTCATATTCAGAGTTTGTTTGGATTTGTGATCCAGACATCTGTGGTGATAACAGTACCTCAGCTTCTGTCATTCACATATTTTAAAAGTGCATTTTCTGGTCTTGCATTCAAGTTGGTAACAGAAATATTGAATAGCAGTGGATCTGTACCAGTCCCCTGATTGCCCTCACTAGAAAGGTTCCCTCTTCTCTGGCAGCAAGTAGCTGTAGCTGTATTTTTCCTTTATTTTCAGACAGTTTTCAATGAGTTATTTGTTCACTCTGCAGTAATTTGCTCCTGATAAGATAGCACAGTGTAATGTATCACGAGAGAAATGTATCTCCTGCACAGTCTTTTCTTCAAAGGGCAGGTCCCTTAATCCTCTCCAGATACTACAAGGAAATAATTGTTCTTATTTTAATTACAAGTCTGATTAAGCTCTGGACAGTTGGTAACCAAATCCTTTAACAACTACCAGCTCTGGTTTCCTACAAATGCTCTACTTAAAGAAAAGGTTGAGAAGTAAGAGTTTATTACTACAAGAAATTCTAGCACCTACATTCTATATAGGATAAAACCAGCATATGTGTGTTGCTAGTGCTATGCCATCAGTAGGGGGTAGCTGGAATAAGAATAATCTCAGTGTCTTTATGGGAAGCTGAGATGGATGTGAGCCAGCTGGAGAAAGAAAGGATATTGTGTGTTAGAAAGGAAGAGGGAGTGGTAAGAGAGCAGCCTTTAGGGAGTAACAGGAATTTTTCACCATTAGGAGGTAACAGCTGTGAATAATAAAAGTAGCATGATGGTTGCTGATTAGAAATAGGGACCACCATAAAGGATGAGTCCCAGCTCTCCTAGAGGCAGAGAATTACTTTTGGAAACCCATGTTCATCCTCTGACTCTTCAGCACAGGCTGGCAGCGCATTTTCCTCTCACAGTGACCCAAACAATCCAGTTCCTCATTTCTTTGGATCCACTGCTTCCTTTTTGGCTCCCTGTGAGGACAGTGCCCACCTGTTTCTGTCCTGCTCCTCTGTGCTTTTGTTCAGTTTTATCCCTCCCCTGCAGCTTCGCAGTTGGACTTTAGGGAGCTGGCCAGCCCTGCCTCCTGGCTGTCCCTGGATTGCTGCAGCACAGTACAATCATTGCTAAACATGGATGAGGCCAGGCCTTTTCTCTGCCTTGCTCTTTGCTTTCAATAAAGTGGTGAGGCTGGAGAGATCTTGCAGGCACTGATCCCCTCATTTTTAAACAGATCAGTGCTGTGTGAATTAATGGATTTGACCTCCAGAGCTGTGGCCCTTCCAGGCAACCACATGGCTGATTGGGATGAAATGGGAAGCTGTTAGTTTACAGAAATCCTTACCTCTGAACAGAAGTAGAGGTACTGAAGCTAGCAGGGCCTTGGCTTAGGCTCTCTGCTGCATCCTGATGTCTGGGTGCATTAAAAGGCTGTGCCCACATCAGGCAAAGGTGAGTGACAACTGATGCACAATTAATGTTTACTCCTACCGGCTCAGACGTGGAGGAGGAGCTGTTCACCATTGGCAGATCAGAAAGTTTGACCAAATTAAAGACATCATAAAAGCCCAATATCAGTGGGGATTAGGTCTGAATCCCTGCTGGGACACAGGAGTGCCCCTTCAGGGATGGTTGGATAGTGGTGTCCTGTGGCTTTGACAGCTGTGAGCTTGCCCCTGATGTACTGAGAGCCACTGCAGACACAGCACTGCTCACTTTAATTGGATATGGACATAGTTATTACAGCTCCAAGTGGTTCCCAGCCCTCACATAAGCCTGCAAAGACAAGCCAGAGATCCAGCAGTGCCCACAGCAAACTGCTGCAGCACCTCTGTGTCACAGATGTGATCTCTGGGCTCACCCTCTCAAGTACATCCACAAGGTGTTTGCCCCCACTGTTGCCTGCAGCTGGTCCAGCATCAACCTCAGGCAGCACCAGTGCCCTTAATTTGGGCAGTGCTGATGTGAGTGCAGATGGAGCTCTGAGTGTGTGCAGAGCAAGGTCACTGCTGTCAGCAAACCTGTGTGTAAATTCCTTGGGATCAGGGTGAAAAGAGCTGGTGAACTTCAGGTGGGATAAGGGGACTGGGACTAAACCAAGCGAGTTCGTGCTCTAACCTGTCACTGGTTTTGTCTCCCCTCTAAACCTGCAGAACGCAACAAAAGCTTTGAAATGTCTTCCTTTGTGGAAACCAAAGGGCTTGAGCAGCTTACAAAGTCTCCTGTGGAATTTGTGGAGTATCCTTGACTTTCAGAAAGCAGCTTCCTAAGTCTTTCTATATCTGAGATCTGCTACAGAGTTTTATTGGAATTCAGAGGCAGGAGCTGGGGAGATAGGGAACCCAAATGAAATTTGTAGATTTGACTATCTTTCTAAATGAATTAATTAGCCTGAGTTCTGATGAGCTAATTTAAAAACTGGCATGAGTCCTTGTGCTGTGGGCTAGGACTAGAGGGAATAGGCATAAATGACATATTGAAGACCTAATTCTTTGTATTCTGATTGTTAAATTTATCATCCTGTATGGAGTGGTAAGAGTTATGGTGAGCAAATTGTCAAAATGTGGCTGAATTTTTTGCAAAGTCACATGAGAATGCTCGCTTTTCCATCATACCTCTACTGACTTATTGCCACTGATTACTGATTTATTTATTGATTTATTTCTTTTTTAAAATTATTTTTATAACTTCTAAAGAAAAGCTAAAGAATATTCTGGTTAGATCTTTTGATGTTTGTCAATATCTCTCCTCATGGTTGCAGTTAAGAATGAATGAGGTAAAATAGATAAACAGATAAAACAGCGCCTCAAAGGAGATTAATGGAAAGCTGCTTCCAAAGATTGCCTGCAACATTCTTATCTCAGAGATTTGTAGACTCAACCATGAGATGTGTACACTTGTCATTTCTGTCCATGTAGAGGCCAATTCTAATCTCATTCCAGAAGTTCACTTTTTAACTGAACACCTCTCCCTGCTCCAGAGGAAGATTCACTGTTTACAGCCAACTGGCCTCTGTAAATGTAATCCTAGGAAAATCCCAAAGTAGGAACCGTAAAGATAAATGTAATTTTATTAATGTGATCTTCCTAATGCATCTGCCTGTGCTCTTTCCTTGCTTATTCTGAGTACTCTATGCAGGAACAAGCAGCACCTTTAATTGCCCCATATTTATCATATCTCCTACAAAACTTTGGACATCTGGAAACATAATGGTTGCAGAAATCCAATGAGGAACCCGTTGCAATTCTGTAAAGATTTACCTGCATTTAATCCTGCAGCTCCACTTCTCACTTGCCTGGTGATTTTGTCACATGTTCTGTACCTTAACTACTCACTGCTCAGATACAACAAAATGCAGCTGAGCCGGATTTACCCAAAGGGAACACGAGTAGACTCTTCCAACTACATGCCACAAGTCTTTTGGAATGCAGGCTGCCAGATGGTCGCCCTCAACTTCCAAACCGTGGGTAAGTCATGCTGTTCCCTGGGTTTGGAAAGCTGTGCATGTCCACTTCCCTGATAGACTTGCTGATTCATAGATAGGAAAGGTTTTATTTGTCAAAAATTGTCTAGGGATTAAAGTATGCTATAGAGCTGTTAATTAAAATGTTTAATCCATGCTTGTACTGTTTCTGTTACAGTCATTATGAAGTTGCAGTAATTTTTTAAAATTTTCTTGCTTTTTGAAATTATTATCTGTCCAGAAAATAATTCTTACCAATATTTTTAATATCCAGATTTGTCTATGCAAATAAACATGGGAATGTACGAGTACAATGGCAAAAGTGGATACAGGTTAAAGCCAGAGTTCATGAGAAGGCCAGACAAGCACTTTGATCCATTTACTGAAGGAATAGTGGATGGAATAGTAGCCAACACTCTGTCTGTCAAGGTATGTATGTAGCTGGTGGAAGTGCTCTCATGATAAAGCCAGAGCATGGATACATTTATATTTCTGTGGTGCAGTGGCCTAGAAAATGACTAGACCTAGCCAAGAAAATATAATTAATTTAATTTCATGGAGAGACATTTAGTTTCTAAATTCTGCCTCGCATTTCACATTGTAGGATAAATCAATATATTTTTATTGTATGTATTCTTTGGCATAGAAGTAATTACAGAATCACAAAACAGGGAAGTGAAAGGATTTAGGAGCAGTTTGGCTGTGTTTTTAGAAACAAAGAGCTGGGTTTAAAACATGCTGTTGTGAAGTGGGAGGTTGGACTGGAATAGCTAGAACACTACATTCTTGGTATAAATAAAATTTTCTGGTTTTCTGAAAGTTCTCCAGCAGAACTGTGGAACCACAAATGTCAGCTGCAATTCATTGCTAACTTGTTTTTCCTTGCTTCTTTTTAAGGACCTCTAATGAAGTTCAGGGACTGCCAGGAATCTGCAGGTTGAGAATTACCTGCATAAGTTTTTAAGGGGATAGATTGCATTGGCTATGACAAGTTCACTTGGTGTATCTCCAGCTATAAAACCATAAAGTTTCTGGAGTCCTGCTACTCCTTTAATGGACTCATCCATTAGAACAGCTTCTGTATTATAGGGTCCATCTGCAAAATATCCTCTTGTTTTCACTGAGGGAAAACAAGTATTTCCTCTCAGGCTACAGGCAGAAGTGCAGCAGAGCCATGCTGGGAGGGATGTGGATAAAGGAATAATCTGGTGATATGCACAGTAATAGAAGAGGATGTGGGGGTGACCTTTCCTGGTGACCTGCAATCATGGAAGCTTTCAGGCCCTTCCTGTGGGTTTAGAGGCACTTTCTTCTGCAATTAGAGCAAATGGAGGTGGAAGTCATTCAGCAGCTATTAGCAGGTGCACAGCTTTTTAAGGGGATGAGCATGCAGGAGTCAGGAGACAGCTGTCACAAGGCAGCAGGCTCTGCTGCTCACAGTGTCAGTGCTCACACAGGCAGAGCTGGCTCTGGATTAAGATTTGCTTTAGGCAAGCCTCAATTTGTTAAGGTACAGTGACACACTCCTGTGCCTCTTCAGCTTTCTGAAGTNCATGAGCCTCCTCAGCTTTCTAAAGTAATTGCAGACCTTTCTTTCACTTTTTCAATCTGAGACTTGTGCTGCCTGTTAAAAATAAGAACTGGGAAAGATCAGCTATTTTACAATTATTTTTGTATTAAAACTCCTCTGTGAAGAGCCTTTATTGGAATACAAACTTTTAAGGTTGTTTTCTCCTTCACGCTAAAAGCATATACATAATTTCTCTGCCATTTAAACATCTATTTTTTCAAGCATTTTTTGAACTTGTTGTTGAGACCAGATAGAACTTAAGAGTGCTCAGGAAATAGGCATACAGATTGAGGAAGAAATCCAAATGGGTATTCCTGCTGTGGGAAGGGCAGGAGCATGATCTCAACCACATTATTGCTCATGGGGGAATTCAGGACCACAGGGTCACAGGAAACCAGGCCTCACAAGTTGTTTTTCTGTGTCTGCAGTTAAATATTGGGGGTTTTTTTCTGTTTATTGTGGGCTTAGTGTTGTTTTGGTTTTGTTTTAAATGCCCACTATCTGATCATTAATGAGAACCATGCACCTGCATTACAGGCACTCTTTTCCTAATCCACCCCAGCGATCCCTAATGATGCTCTTTTGTTCTTTGGCTGTAGATAATTTCAGGTCAGTTCCTTTCTGATAAAAAAGTCGGTACCTATGTGGAAGTGGACATGTTTGGCCTGCCTGTGGATACCAGGAGAAAAGCTCTGAAGACCAAGACCTCTCAAGGCAACGCAGTGAATCCAGTCTGGGAAGAGGAAGCCATAGTGTTTAAGAAGGTTGGTGTAACACTTGCTTCCCAAAAAGAAATTGTGCTTTTTTTGTCCCTGTCCAGTGGGGTCTTTCCATGGCTTACTGAAACCTTGCACTTGTTAGAAAGCAGGAAAAGAGATTCTGAATAGTTATTTCATATTTCAGCTGCTTTTGCTGAACTTTGGCTGCTCCAGGTGTGCCAGTTCCTGCTAAAAGAAGTGAGTCTGAAGTCCCCTTGGCTGTTTCAGTGGCACAGCTGGGCTAGTCACTAGCCTGGGCTATAAAGTCACTGCCTAGGTGATGAAGACACAAATCCCATCCACCTGAGATGAGACATCAACTTCTGAGCTGCTCATGCAGTATTACTCAGACTCAATTCTCTAAACTTCTGAGGTGGCAGAAAGCACTGAGCACCATGCAATGTGAATGTTTTATTGCACTTTGCAATATACCTGCAGCCAATATTTGAACAGATCCTCTGGGTTTTGCTCACTGAGCACCTTGGTTAAGTATATCCTGAGTCCAGGTGCTTGTAAAACAGTTTCTTTCAGATTTCTCTCAGCAAGTGTAGCTCACAAGGATGTTTAGACACTTGGTCCTTGCAGTAGTGCTCTTTTCCCTGAATATTTGGCCTTCTGAATGGCTTTCCTTTGGCAGCCTGCCAGAGCTTAAGTTTGGAAACATCACTAGCATTTTTCTTCTGTAATGAACTTCTAATTAGTGTACTTGGTTTCTCTGTTTAGTTAATGATCGTGCCTGACTGCCCCTGTGCTCAGAGAAGCACAGGCTACTATTTTTAGTAGGTTGAAAATAAATCAGGGAAGCTCTTTTTGTTGTTGTTTTTTTTTTTCTTTCAATGACTATATAAATTTTAGCATGTGTTCTGTGCAGCCTATGGAAGGAGCTGCTTCATTCAGAGCTGAAAGTTAATAAT
>VZTT01048180.1:77981-114397 GCA_013400855.1 Buphagus erythrorhynchus
TCTCTATAGGCATGATCTGACTGACTTCCAAGGAGCTGGATTCATCCTGTGTGCAGGAATTTTGCACTCATGTCATAATGTGTAATACAGTTGTACTGTCAGCCTAATGCCTCACATGACTCGTGTTAGTGGTGTCAGGGAGTTCAGTCCTCCTTATCAGTAAAACAACACAGCTCAGGTGGGTTTTTGGAAGGTTACCTTTCTGTGTTGATCCAGAGGGTTGATGTTTTCATGTTGCTCCTCTCTTGCTCAAAAGATGCATTTTCTCCAATGATTAATAACTGCCCGTGTCAGGATGTGTCCTGTGTCACCTGCCCTGTTTTAACACTCAGTCAAGCAGCACAGTCATGGCTGTTGTTTTAAAATAATTAGAATTAAACATCTCTTTTACCTCTAGGTTCTGTGAAAGCACCTGCAAAGACAGAAGATCTTATCCAGAGTGTTCTCACAGGTAATAAATACACAGGTCACACTGCATGAATGATAAGCTTTCTAGTCAAGGAAAACATTTTTTTTTATTAAATAGGCCACCTGGCTTAGGCATTTCTTCCAGTGATTAGGACTGCAGTAACTCCTAGAAAACATACATACCAAATGTTCTTCCTCAGGTTTGAAGTGAACAATGTTTGGGCACATCTCATGAGATGGAGTGCCAACAGGGAATTTTTTAGAAATTATTGTAGTTTCATGAGTACCAAGTTACCATCTAACACAGAAAAAAGAGCAGCATTATTGTGAGAACAGAAGCTAAATTTGTTCTGAATTTAGTGAATAGTAGTGGAACTGTTTTATCCCAGTGCTTTCAAGCCAGTTAGCTTATTTCAAATAAAACTACTCAGTTTATGCCTTATTTCCTTTACCCACAGTAAACAAGCAGGTTTTGTTTCATTCCTGCTCATGGCAATCCCTGGCTCCTCTGACTGAAATCCTACACTGCTGGGAAATTCAAGTGGCTTTTGTTACTATCATTGCAGAAGTGGAAGCACAGACCATTGAGGAGCTAAAACAACAGAAGTCCTTTGTTAAACTTCAGAAGAAGCACTACAAGGAAATGAAGGACCTGGTGAAGAGGCACCACAAGAAAACCACCGACCTTATCAAAGAGCACACAGCAAAGTACAACGAGATCCAGAACGACTACCTGCGGCGGAGAGCAGTGCTAGAGAAAACTGCAAAAAGGGACAGCAAGAAAAGGTGGGTGAAACACAGCCTGCCTCATCAGTGTGCTGCTGGACATCTTTAATCAGGCCTTCTTTTGCAGTAGAGAAATCATACAGAGGTGGCAGAGCACAGAAAAAATCAAAAGCAGCAGATTCCTGGTTAATGGGGAAGGGGAGAGCGATGGCTCCGAGTTAGAGTCTTGGAAAAACTCAGGCCACAGTAGAAGACATCAAATGCAGAATTAGGGGAAAGAAGCTCCTGGAGATTATAAACATGTGACTGCTGTTTAAATCATGATCAATCCAGAACACTTGGGAGTGTCTGAATGACTGCCTGGCTTTGACTCTGCATGAACACCCCTTCTGTGCTTTCTCTTTCCAAACCTTGCACCACCCTGTCTCCTTCTCTGTCCTGATACAATTTTAATATTCTTTATTTATTAATTATTTCTTTTTATCAGTTTGAAATGCAAAGGCTGCAATGAATTCTTACTTACCTTTCCACAATTATTGCCTTCTTCTTATGGTAAGGATCTCCATGTTATTAAAGATCAATTCATAACTCCTGGCAAAGCATATACACACTTAGAGCCAATCAGTGTCAGATTCTCTTGGAACTGAACTTTTATTTCTCCCATTGGTGTATCCTTTTTGTCTTAATATAATTTATTTTTTAAAGCAGTTAGATAAGCACAAAAGTCCTCTTAACTTTTACATGAAATTGATGTACCTGCAATTCTTAAATATGATGATATTGAATGAGCTTTTTAAAAAAATTGCTTTTTGGTAGGAGATGATCAGAGAAAAAAGCTGCAAGCCTGCTCTGGCTGCCAGCCTTGTTGATAGTACCTCTAAATGTAAGTGACTGGGACTCAGGCCATAACTTGTCCCTGGGCAGGAGCTTATTAATTTCTACTTTCCTGATGACAGAATGTCATTGGGCTTAATAAGAGCTTGACACTCACAATATATCTGTGTTCTGCTGGCCTTCACTGTTGCCAGTTTTCAGGCTTCCAGGTTCTCTACTTGAGTTTAACAAACTCTGTTTAATGACTGGCTGTCAACTGCAAGCACAGGGATATTTTATCTGCAGTGTTTTCTATCACCAAAGTGTGTGACAGTGGCAGGCAAAACAACAGCAGATTCCTGTCTTTCCTCCTATTCACATTTAAGCAGAAAATCAAACTGAATAAATAAAATGACTCATTTGTTTTTGAGCAAAAAAGCATTTGAATTTTTTTACTGTGTTGTGATCTGACTGCAAACCATTGATGATGTCAGGCAGTAAAACCCTGCAGTCTCCTATGTGGAGCTGCCACAGTGGTGTCAGAGACGTGAAGTTTTATGTGCAGGTACAGACAAGTCTGGAGGTTAAATTTTAATAAAGGCACAAATATGTTTTCAGGGATTTTCAAGCTTGCAAGTACGTATTATCTCAAGCAGCAGACTTCTAATAGAGCACTGCATCCCAAGGAGAAAGGGGATTTTTATCATTTTAAATTATTGCTGTAACTATTTGCCTGTAACTGCAAAGTATAAATCCCTACTTCACAGGAGTCCCTGTATCAGATGGCCATAAAATGTATGGTCTCTGGTCAGGAGCAATCTCTGCTTTTTGCCCTTGTGTAAAATTGAGCCAAGATTCAGTAAAGCCATTGTCTACAGGAAGTTTGAAATATTTATTTATACACATGCACAAGTGTTTTTTTGATGTTGCTCTGAAGTTTCTTTAATGATCATGTCCCATAAAAAACAGTCAGTATTTTATCCAATGTTTAGAAATAGGCCTGATTTCTTTTTTCCAGAAATACAAGAGAAATGTCAGCTTTAAAATATGTGTTGTGTAATGGCATAATATGCTGACTGTAATACTCATTAATGCTGTCCTCTGGCTCTGTAATGTTTAAATTACCCTCACCCATCACACTGACACCACTTAACCTCTTAGCAGAATATTCAAATACAATAAAAATACAAGAAATAGAAGGAGGCTACCTTGGGATTCGTGTCCTCGGATGGATGAAAGCAGGATCACATTATTTCAGGTGAAGTAACTCTAAGTGACAGCAGCTGCACACTTGAACCTGGGGGAGAGAAGAGAGGCAGAGCCAGTTCTCTGCATTGTAGTCTCAGCATATTTCTGAGGAGTAAACTCATTTTTCTCCCCGTGGCAGCCCTCTCTGTTCAAGGTTTTGTTGTTTTGTCCATCTTCTGCGCTGTTCTGACGTTTCCCAGGCAACTGATTTAGCACCTGAGCATGGCAGTAAATACAGCAGCAGAGCAGGGACACAGCATAATCTTATTTTTTTAATGTATTTTCCTTGGGTTTGGTTTAGTGCTGGCCTAAGAGTGATACTGCTTTTTTTTTTGCTGCTTGCTTTTCTCTTGGGCAGTTTAGTGTTGTCATATCTCCTTTCACAGTTACATCTACCCTTCCTTCTGTCTTAAGAAATAGTGAAACAGTCCCAAACTGTTCCTTAGTGTTGCTTTTTAACTTCCTTATTGTGTTTTTCCCTTGCTCCTGAGAGTTGCCTGTCCGAGGTTTGCTCCCCACTGGTGTGTGAACTTTCCTTCTGAAGTCAGCAGCCCGTGGAGCACTTTCCTGTGTGTGCTATGCATGGCATTTCCTGAAGGGGGGAGAAAACACCAAATAAAGGGATGTTCCTACCATGTGAAGCATTTGCTAAAATGCAGATGTAATGTTAAGATTTTAAATTTCT
Organism: Buphagus erythrorhynchus; assembly: GCA_013400855.1. Lineage (NCBI taxonomy): Eukaryota > Metazoa > Chordata > Aves > Passeriformes > Sturnidae > Buphagus > Buphagus erythrorhynchus. The sequence continues at coordinate 81,862 of VZTT01048180.1, forward strand.
TGCTGAATGCTTGCAGGGATGACTTGGTTTCCAAAATATTCGGCATTCACCTTTTCTGCTGAAGGCTCTGCAGCTTTGAAGTCCAAGTTATGTCTGGAAGTGGATAAACAAGTTCCATGAGCATCTGTTCATGGGAAATCTTGGCAGTTGTGTTTATAGCTCACTCATGCTAAGTCTGGTTGACACCACCCTGGTGGGTCAGTGAGATGAGGTTTAAAAGCAGTAGCCATCCCATTAATAAATCATTAATAACTTCTTTTTAATTAAATTATTGACATTTCTAAGGCTAAAGTCATCAATCTTGCTCTGTGTGTGGTGCTGAAGAACTTATTAATGGACTGCTTACAAATATCTGACTTTAAAAGGCGAATTTAAATAAATAAAGGCAGGGTGTAGATGCTTGGTGACCCTTTGGGGTGTGCTGTGTCCTTGCAGGTCTGAGACGAGCAGCCCCGACCACAGCTCTTCCACCATTGAGCAGGAACTGGCTGCACTCGACTCTGAGATGACCCAAAAGCTCGTGGAGCTGAAGGAGAAGCAGCAGCAGCAGCTGCTGAACCTCAGGCAGGAGCAGTATTACAGTGAGAAGTACCAGAAACGGGAGCACATCAAGCTGGTAGGTTTGTGGTGTCGAGCTCAGAGAGAGCACTGATGGCACCAGGACAAATTCTCATTAACTGGGGCTTCCTCCTACGTGGAGTCCCTTCAAGAGTTTCACTTTCTGTGTTCTGCTGCAGCTTCAAGGGGCTGTTGTGTCCAACAGCTTGGAAGGCTTTGGGTGGAAGGCACAAAGGCAACAGGATTATTGCTACCTCTGGCTACGTAACTCTGGTTTTACTGCAGCTTTTAGATGATGTTCCTCTTTTGTTCTGCCACTTTTTCAAACCTGTAAAACACAAGGAGGCAGGATTAGCCAGAAAATAAATCAAAACATCATGAAAATAAATTCAAACATTCCCCAGGACAGAGGGTTGTGCCAAAGAGTGTTCCTGAAGCAGATGAATGCTTTAAGGGGATGCGGGACATATTTTGTATATGGTGAAGAAATATTTTGCATTCATTGGTCCAAGTCAGCTTTGTTTTTACAGCTGGAGTTTGGCTGACAACTACAGCAAGATCATAGGCCCTCTGAGCTGAGATAGAGGAGCTTGGGCAGATGGAAGCTGATGCTAATGGATATTCGTAGGCAGAAATGAACATTTTTAAAGGTATTATGGGAGAAACAGCAAGCTGTTTCTCAACTCCAGACAACCCCCTCTTGCAATTTTTTCTATTACCTGATGTTTTGCCTCACTCCTGTTGGGTGAAGTGATTTGTCTCCTCTGCTCTGCCAGCCAAAAAGAGCAGGTCAGAGCAGTGATTTGTGTGTGGATATTGCTCAGCAAGGCCCCTGCACCGTCTGATTTCCATGGATCACAGCACAGAGCTGTGTTTATCCCCATCCCTCTGTGAGTCACAGCTGCTTCAGGGTGGGTGTATGGGCACACTTACCTGCACCACAGGGGGACAGTCCCCATCCCAGTAACAGCTGGTGGCTGCATCTCAGAGATTTGAATTTTTATAAAAAAGAACCATTTTAGACCCACATAGTTGTGCTTATCTCATGAGGTAATTCGTTTCTCATTCCAAAATGGGAAATGGCATTTCTCAAAGCAAAGTTACATTTCTGGTATTATCCTTTCAGGTGGTGGCACAGTAAATTCATTTTTTAGCACAGAACTTTTGGGCAGTTTTCCCTCTGAGCTGTGCAGGAGTAATATTCCAATTAGAATTTGCCTTTCAGCTGAGAGACTCTTTCTGATGGCTTTCTTTTAGAGAGGAGCCTATTGTTGGTACCTTTCTACTTTTATCTAAGGAATGAAAAGTTGGATCAGACCAGCTATGCCTTGTTACAGATTCCTGGTTCATCACCCTGAGAAGGTGATTTTACAAAATCAGACTTAACCCAGAAGGGTGATCAAACCAAATGGGTCCCATTTCCCACTTTATTCCCTGTTCATTGAACTGGCACAGGAGCCCTGCCCATGACTCTTCTCCTGTCAGCATCCCCACCACAGGCATGGCTAGCTAAATTGGTTTGGGCACAAAGGGGATTGGAACCCACAGCAGATTTCAAACCAACGACTCAGAGCTTTTTCATTCTGTAACCAAAATGTAGGTTATGCTTCTCTGTGCTTGGCTTTCATAGCTGTCACTCCTGATTTTCAACATCCCCTGACCACCCCAAAATCCAAACCATTCCTTGTAATAATTCTCATTACAAGAGGAACATTTTCAGCCTTCACAGAAGAACCTGGATATTCAGTGACACAGGAATTCAGTTGGCAATTAGCATTGTGTAAATTTGATTTATGACCCCTTATGATTTTTCACAGGCATTTTCATTCCTAGCAAAGGTAAAATACCTGAAATATATTTTGGTTTTACATTTAATATTGTGAAACTGTATCACCTTGATGCACAGAGAACTAGCACTCTCTGTGTGAGTTGGATATGGACCATTCTGGCTGAACTCTACAAGTCAATAATGTGTTTACACTGATAATAATGTTTACAGGCTTTTGATTGTTGGTAATTAATCTGGGAATGGCGTAACACTTTTGTGTCTGCTGCAGACTTTCACTGCCTCTATGATGTTTAGCTGAAAATACATATTTTTATTTCTTGGGATTTTTTTTCTAGCTAATTCAAAAGCTGACAGATGTAGCAGAGGAGTGTCAGAACAACCAGCTAAAGAAACTGAAAGAAACATGTGAAAAGTAAGTGCTGTTTCCTTTATCATTGATTGCTGCTCCTTGTGGGATTTGTTTAGATACTTTTTGAACTTTCCTTTGTATTTCATACTTTAGAGAAAAGAAAGAACTGAAGAAAAAAATGGACAAGAAGAGGCAGGAGAAGATCACAGAAGCAAAGTCCAAGGATAAAAATCAAATGGAAGAGTAAGTATATCCCTAGATCCATATCCTTATATGAGATTTTTCACAGCTGGTAAATCAAAGGAAGGTCTTGATCCTAAATCCAAGGCAGCCTTCAGTCAGACCTCACCAGAGTCCTTTCCCTGATAATAATTTCATTCCCTGGGGCTAATCCAATCTCCTGTTCTGTGAGCAGGGAGAGCTTGGGCCAGCAGCAGAGGTGCTGCAGTGTGGAGTGGGTTTGTTCCTGGGAACACTTTATGGAGCAGTTCCCCAAAATGCTGTTCATCCAGGCACTGTTCCTCTGAGTACAAATAGCCCTAATGCTCCTGCTCCTGCAGGGTTAGATTTTATCTTAACTTGGATTTCTATTTGTGAGCTGTCTTTGCTTCTTAACTCCATTAAAGCTGCTCTCCAGAAGAAATGGCAGCACCATGCTGTGAGGTTTACTCTGCTTTTGGGATAAACTCCCCTCAGACACTGCTAATGATCTTCCACCAGTGACAGTGACACTTTGGGGGGGAGACAGGGGAAAGCTGAGCTCTGAGGGTGCAGTGTCCCTGGGCAAGCACAGCAATACTAATTCCATTTATGCACCCCCAGACAGCACAAACTGCAGTTGTGCAAGTTGTGTTCTTCCCAAGGGCACATTATCTAGGTTTGTTTGTCTTCTTTCATTTGTTTTGGCAAGCAGCTCAAAAAGAAAATGGGGCATTTTAATCTTGCACTGCTATTCTTGTTACCAGTCTTTACTTTAGAGCAGTTAAAAATACAAGAGGAACAAACAAAACAAAACAAGAAACCCTCTAATGTTTGAGTTTTACCATGTAACAAAGGCACAAGTGTGTTTGGTTTTCTGCAGGTAAAAGGGTTTACACAGGTTTTGGAGCCTCTCAAGAGAGAATCTGCATTTGGTAACACTGAAAGGAAATCAGACACACACAGTGAAGTGTTTTAGGTAGTTTAAGAATCAACCCATTAAAAATTTCAGTAAACATCCTATAAAAAATGAGAATAATGTATTATGAAAAAGATGGAGAAATGCTTAATATAGTTAGAGCTGTTCAGAGGGCATGGAATTCAGCTAGAAAAAAAGCAGTTTGCTGTTACAGAAATGCTACAGCAGTAAAAATCAATTGCAGTAGGAAATGATTTGCTGAGAGGTAAACGAGGCACTAGTGAGAAAGGCTCAGGGACAGACAAGTAGCAGTTATTTTCTCTTTCCCTTTCATTTTTTTTCCTCATTTTTCCCAAGGACTTTCCTCTTTCAGGCTCTTCAAAGAGCCCTTGAGAGAGGTGAGATGGGAACTCCATGATAAAGTCAGCTTTCCCCTGTCTGTGACACAGCTTGTCCTCACTCTGGGGGTAGGGCAGAGAGGTGTGAGACCTTCTGGTGAATCCCTTTTGAGTCACTCTAGCTACACTGCAGTTCATCTAAAGCTTTTGCACAAGTTTGGGAAGGAATATTGCACAGAGATAGTGATCCATTGTTTTAATTGTTCTGAATGTTTTTACACCCAGCCAGTGCTTGCCTAAATTTTCCTGATTTTAGTGCCACCTGAGGAACAGTTCACTGGTCTTGGGTGAGACAATCAGGCTTTGGAAAACTGTCCTGGAAGTGATCAACTGAAGTAGCTACAAATTGTTATTTTATGAGCATTTTACCCCTCTGGGGGTTCTTGTGTTCAGCCTTTGATGGTTCCCAAATAACTCTGAATGTGCCATAAAGTTCAGCTCAGTGTGGGGGCCAGGTCGTGCCTGCCCTGCTCCTGTGGGAGCTTTGTGCCCGGGTGTCACCAGCAGTGCCTGCTCTGGCAGAGGCTGCTCCTCTGCCACACCGTGGCACTGTGCCTCTGCTCACAGCTCTGCAGCTCCCAGGCTGACATTTGGGACTGTGGGAGCACCACCAGCACCTGGAAAACACGGCATTATCCTGGGGGAAAAGCCTGCTGGGGAAGAGCAGGGGGATGCTGTGCAGGTCAGGGGGAAGTCTGAGCCCTTTGTGCAATAAAGGTGCAGCCTGATGCAAGGACACGTTCAGGGAGTGCAGAAAAGTGAATTAGGCAGATCCTTAAAGATGGCCTTGATTAGGCAAAGAGTTGCAGGGAGTTAAAATTCATCAGTGTGATCTTACTGACTCCAATAACTGCTGGAATCTTCCCCCAGGGAGAAGACAGAAATGATCCGGTCCTACATCCAGGAGGTGGTGCAGTACATAAAGAGGGTATGTCAGCCCAGGGGGTTATGCTGCATCTGGGGGGATAAAATGTCATTCTTCATCTTTTAGATTATATTCAACTGCAGATTCTAGGCTTCAGCATAAAGATTCTGCACCTTCTGACCTTTAGCAGATGCAGTGTAGACTTTGCTTCATATTCCAGTTGAAGGAAAACTGGGATTTCAGACAGCTCCTCATTAATTGTTAGTCAGCATTTGGGGAATGGTGCTGAGAAGGGAAGATTTTAATACAATTTCATCTCTGAATATCCTGTGTGTATTCATGGAAAATGCACCCATTTTTTTAATGGACTTGCTGTCTCACAAATGTGAAGATTGCAGAAGAAAGTCAATGAACATTTAATTGCAGAGTATATTTTAACTTTAATTGCATTTGTACAGTTACTGAAATGTAAAAAGCATTCTGTGAGTTCTGTAAACACAAATTAAAGAATTCCATTACAGTTGTTAGCTTTTCTGAAGCTACAGCTGTTTCACACCGGGCTGAAATCATGCACTGCAGTGCTTTGGGGTGTAAAATCACTATGGAATGTGTGCAGCCATTGAATTCTCCTCTTAATTTCAATGCAAGGATAGTTAGGTTCAAAACCTGGCCCATTTTTGCTTAGAAGAGCCTTGATTTAGGAAGCAACCTAAAGAATTAGCAAATTAAGTAGGTTTTATGTCTGAGTGCATTATGAAGTGAAGCCCAAAATTTATAATCACATGACATTAGAAATCTGCAGCAAGTCCTTTAGACATTTCTGATCCTGAATCTCACATGTGAAATCTGGTATTTCATGTCCACACCCAACTGTTGAACAGCTGTGCTCAGGGATGCTCGAGGCAGTGGTGTGTAATTTTATATTGGAATTGTTCATAGTTTTGATGTTTTAATTTTGATGGGTGGAATGTTTGTTGGGGAGGAGGTGGGAGAGTGAGGATGTGCAGTCCATGAAAAAAGATTCTCTGCTCTTTTTTGACAGCTAGAAGATGCTCAGAGTAAAAGGCAGGAGAAACTTGTAGAAAAACACAAGGAGATTCGTCAGCAAATACTGGATGAAAAGCCTAAGGTAAAGAGTTTTTGAACATATGTTACACTGCTAAAATTGTCCTTCAGGAGAGAAAGAGCTCTTGCAGCAGGTAGGCTGATGTTTAAACATGGGAGAATCCACTGACAGCATCAGAGCCACCCTCACTGACACTCAGGGTGAGAGAAGTCAAGCAGCAGCCTGGTGTGGGCACCACCTCAGCTCCAGATGTCATGGCATGAGGGTTATTTCTCAGCACTCAGGTTGTTCAAAAGCTGTCAGTGTAAAAGGTGCTGTGACCAGCAGAGTGTGCCCTTCCCTCCCCTGTGCCTGAGCTGCACAGAAGCAAAACACAGTTCCCATTGAAAGGAAAAAGAGATATCTCCTAAGCATGCTACCCCCAGGTCCTGCTGACCATCCAGCAGGATGGATTTCTGTGGGAAACAATGAGCTTTTTTACAATAATAGTGCTTTGTATTCTACATTGCTTGCTGGATTTCCTCTCTTTGATTTTATGCACTGCATCTACATGTAACATTTTGAAATGCATGTTTTGATCCTTAAGTCTGGGGACTCACTCTTGCTCCAAGTGGAGCTGGTGGCATTTTTGCCACCAACTTCAGTGGAGAAAGTTCAGAGTCCTGCACTTGTACCTGATTTTCCTGTAGGAGGACCTAGATATAATCAGACTTCTACATGGAGGGAGACTTGCTTTCAGCAGGATTCATACCAAGTGTAATTCTTCACAGCCCACTGTGTCATGTCTGCTTTCATTTTTTCTGCTCTTGCTCAAATGTGTGTCCTTGGCTTCAGTTCTCATTCCTTGTCTGTGTCCACAGTCCCAATGTTTCTGTGCTTGTGTTACAGCTTGAATTCTAGCACTGGCTGTGAGTTAATCAGTGTTGTCATGTCATCTCTGTGAAGTAGCCAGAGAATAAATTAGGCTAAGGGCTGAATAGCCAGAAGTTTACAATAGTCTAGGAAAATAAAAATGTTTGCATTTCCAGTTTTCTACTCATCTTTTTAAAATCATGTTTATAAATAAGCTGGAACTTTCTGGTGTTGTGGGCATCTGGGTATAAAAAGTATACGTACTTTTATGTTTGGTGCTGTAGGATCATGGCTTGTGAACTGGAATTTAAACACTGGAATTTAAAATGCCAAAGAATAATCAGTTAGTGCTTCTAACTGGCTTTTTCTGGATCCTTTGGCACTCAATTATTCTGTTTGGCTGCATAATTCCTATTTTTTTCCTTTATTTTTTTTATTTATTGATGTACAGAGGAGTAACATAAAGCACTGGAAATTTGTCACTGAGGACTTGAGCTGAATTTTGAAAGGTGCTGGGCCAGCCATGTTTGACTCTTTTATCAGTTCTCTCTCTGTCCTGTGTTAGGTCCTGGCACAGAGCAGCTCCAGATCCCTGTCCCCCCCTGCCTGTGGCCACAGTGCCAGCTCCTCACCCTGCCCTCCCCATCCCTCCTCACAGGGATGTGCTCACAGGGCCTGGCTCCAGGGATTTTTCCCTTTCCCACACACTGAAACGGGCACTGTGCTGAATTTATGATGGTATGTGCCTCCTGCTTGCATGAGAGGGTTTAGGGAAAACATAATTACTCATTTTATTAAGTCTCTTTTTATGTTTTGCTCTGTGTCCATATTTCATAGCCATATTTGCCTCCTCAGTGACAGGGCGGATGATATAAAATAGATCAAATGATTTCCCAGCTGAGCAGAGCTGATGTGTTTTCTGCAGGCAGCAGCCTTTCTGGGGGCTGCTTTTTCAACAACTCAGGCTCTCCTGCTTCAAACACCCACTGAAATTTATGCTGGCTGTGTTAAAAGGCTTTTCTGGCAGCATCAACTCAGCCCCGAACAAAGAGTTTAATATATTAAGAGGGAAAGAATTTTCAGTATTCTCACCAATAATTCCACTGGAGACAGATCTGCTGTCATCCATCACTGCCACTTGGTTATTTATTAGTGCCTCACAGTTTGTTGTGTTCTGACTCTGCTCAGAGCTCTTTCCCAGCCAGGGAGGATATCGTGTCACCCAGTGTTGCCAACACACTGCCACAACCTCTCACATTTTGTTGGCTTTTCTCAAAGTATGAGTTAGCAGCTTCCTCTCTTGTGGTGTGTGTAGGGCACCAGGAGAAAATTTGCCTTTGAGTGCTGTCGTTTTAGGCAGCAGGTTTTAGAAACTGCACAAACTGGGTGCAGAGTAGTTCCCTGTCCTGGAGGCTTTTTGTTTTGTTTTGTTTAAAATACCACATGGTTAGCTGAAAATGCTTAACTCAGGACTGATTTATACCCTGAGCTCTGCCTCTCCCTCATACGTATCATTTCTTTCTAGTGTTTGGATGTGAGACTGTTTTGCAGCTTTCATTTGCAGGGCTATTGTATAAGAAGAAGCTTTTTTTGTTCCTATGAGTGTTGAAGACTTCCTGAACTGATGCTTTTAGGCAAAAGGTTGGAAACAGCTGCTTGTAGTCCTGCAGGAGTCAGGGCAGGCATTGGCTTTAGTGAGCCCAAAAGGTGGTTATGTGTCTGTGTGGGTGATGACAATATCTTTGTGACAAGCTGATCTGTGGTGCTGCAGAAACTGAGTGTTACAATCAGGTATGTGTGTGTGGAACCAGACCAGCCCCTCCCTCAAACATGCTTGGGAAAGGAGACCATCAGCTGTTAAGAAGTCAAATACTGACTTGCCTCTGGGTAAAAACTCCCTAACTTGCCATTTTAGTGAAATCATATGGGAAACAAAGTTGATTCCCTCTTGCTGGTTTTCCCTACCAGCATCATTACCAAGCAAGGCCATATTGTATTTTCTTTTCTCTCACTCCTTGTTTTTCCTTACATTATCTACTGGCAGCTCTATTATCAGCAACAACTTGTATTTTCTTTCTCTCCCATCCTACTGCTTTGTCTTCTCCACTTAGTCCCTGATGCACATTAAGCTTGTCCTGTCCTTATCTTCTTCCCCCTGGGCATCTCTGCTGCCTGCTGTGGAGGCTGCTGCAGACAGCCAGCTCTGTGCACTGCATTATGTCAGAGCAGGGTGTGATCATGCACTCCAGCACGTCTGGCACACGACATGAGAGCACAGAGAGCACCCAGGATGGCCATGGCCACAGCCATGTCTCAATTGCTTTGTCCTTTGCAGCTTGTGCATCAAATTAAACACAAATCAACTGCATTTCCTTCCCCCTGCACCCTTGCCTCCAATTCCACTGTAATTACAAAAATCAATACACATGAGACATGACAAGGAATTAATTATTTTTCTGAGAATCGACTCAGTTACAGTAAATAGACCCAAGCCTCCTCTAATTGGAATCAATGAGACTTTTGTTACCTGTGCTTGTGGGTCAGAGCTACACTTTAGATCTCAGTGTAATACTGAGACTCCTGTGCTCTTGCACTCAGCTCCTGCTCTCAGCTGAGCTGTCAGGATTCTTTTGGCTCCAGTGGACCATGTTCTTACAGCCCCAGCTGTCAAGGAAGGTGTAGTTCATGTGGTTCCTCAGCTTGCAGCCCATGTTTCTGCCCACAGCTGCTCTACTCTGCACAACTCCAGCATAGCCAAGGCTGCCAGGTGGTCTGGGCTCCTGGAGGGATGTGGAAAATGGCACAGTTCAGGGTGGGGCTTTGTGGAAAAAGGTCCAACACTACAGAGGTACCAGGAGCTGGGCAGACTCTGTTCTAAGCATTGCACCTCTGTGGTCTTTTAAGTGAAGGAAGAGAATATACAGCATTAAGGTATGAAATTCCTTTTCTCCTCAAAAAGTGTAATGAGAACAATTTTTTAAAATTATAAATCTGTTCTTGTTAATGGAAAATACAAGCACCTGATGCATACTAACTCGCTTTCCTACATTTATTATCTCCCAGTTTGGCATGTGTTATTAATTGCACCCTGTGGGAGTTGACACTTCCACATCCAATCAAAAATTCATATTAACAGTGTACCTGAAAAATTCATGGAGGCACAGAATGATACATATTCAAGTTGCAGAGAAAAATGAGCAAGATGCTGATCTTTTCTAGCAGTAGAGCCTCTTGTAACTCCAGGGCTGCAGCTTTGGTGTTTTAGGTGAAGCTCTGTGATCACCTGGTGCAGGTGATGCTGTTGAACTAAATGGAGCTGTTCCCTGCAGGAGAGTCAAAACAGCAAATGTGTCCTGCAGCACTCCTAGAAGATATTTCAGCTGCCCTCAGAGCCACTCTCTGCTCATCTGGAAGGGAGCAGCCCTTAGGAACTTTGATGAGTATTCCAGTGTCACTTCAGCTCCCTGTTAACTCACAACAACAATGCTCCATCCACCACAATCCCCTTTTTATCCTTGACACCTCTGCAGGAAGCCAAGCTGTCTTTTGGGCAGGCTGCACTTAATTCAAACACTTCCAGATGCATTCCAGTTCAACCACAGGCAGCTCTTCAAGAATTTTGGGGATGGAGTTTGGAGGAAAAGGTTATTTCAGTTTACTGGGATTCATGGGACTTGCCTGGATTTGGGTTGGACAGGGGAAAGTTGCCCTTCCCAAAAAATTAGTATTCAGACTCATGGCAAAAAAAAAGTAAAAATGATCTGATAGCCAGTGTAATATTTGAAAAGTTCTTTTCCCTGTTTAAGTAACAATTTCTTTCGTTAGTTCATTCAATTTTAACATTTCCAAAGTTTAAAAAGAAAGCTGTCTTCAATTGTGGCTGCTAAGCTAAAATGACTTATGGCATTATCTGCCAAAAAAGCAGAGAATTAAAAGGATTGAAATAATTTACTGTTTGTTTCACTGTGCAGCTTTGGGTTTTGGTGCTTGTGTATTCATCAGAGGGGAATAATAAGATGTTTCTTTACCTCATTAACTGGGCAACAGCATGGAGAAATTAATGGAATTTTCATAGCCTCAGTGACAAAGAAATATTTAAAAGAAAAAAAAATGAAATACAGAGTGAGATTTACAAATCTTCCTGTGACTTGACCTAGCATCTTCCCACTTCTGAACCAGAGCTTGTGTTTAAATTTTGGGGTGCAGTATTCATGGCCCATTCCCTGCAGGATCTTGGCTCTTTGCTCAGCACCTCTCAGCATCCAGCCCCAAGTGACAGCCCAAACTTTGAGCAGCCAAAGCCCTGATGGGATTTAAATCTTGCATTGGTGCAGTTGCTAAGCTGTCCCCAGTTGCAGAGTATTATTTTGGGGAAGTTAGAGTGGTCCCTTTTTTTTCTATTTCTCCCAATAGAATAAATACTGCAGAATGCACTTTCAGCCTGTAAACTGAGTAGTAAATAATCTCACTACACACATTAAAAATAAGTAAACTGACCTTTATCCTATGCCAGTTTTATACCAATAAAACTTCCCTAAGTTCTCTGAAGTGACTGACACATCACAGGCCTGAGACCAAGAGAATTCAGTCCAATAACAGGATGCTCAAAGGATTCTTTTTGATTTGGGCCTTGCTTGTTTACATTTTCTTCACAAATCCACATTTTAAATGGTTGTTTATTTTTTCCAGCAGAATAAATATTACAGTGTGAGAAATGGGTATCAGGTCACAAAAGATACATCTAACAATTTGAGGTGATATTTATTGTGCTAATTGAATGTCTTCAGTGTAACTCTTACACGTACATGCTCTTAGGAACATTAACTTTTAAATCAACAGCATCACATTTCCAGTGTGAATATGCAAAATGCTTTAATTTTTTAAATTGAATTCTGATATCACTTCCTTTTAAAAAAAATGTCACCAGCTCTTTGTAGGAAGAATGCAAGTGTAAAGAAATACTTTGATGAATGGGACATATGGAAAAATATGATAAATTTAAATTGGGGCTTATTGATAGGGGAGATATTTTTCACACATGGGTCATTCTACTGGAAGCCAGAGAAAATCTTGGGTTTGCTCTGGAGCTGCAATAAAAGGGGAAATTAATTACTTGAAAGGGCAAACTTTTTTCAGTTTTGCAGTAGTGTAAATCAGAAGGAACATTATCAAGTTACCAGTGTCACTGGTGATTTAAAGATATTAGTGAGGTCCATATGGAGGGCATGTGGCAGCCAGACCAATTTGTGAAGGTTACTGAGATCTTCCTGGATAACATGCTAATAAATTAGAACTGTGAGAGTGGTGGTGTTGGGTTTTTATAAGAATAGTGATTTTAGAATCCAGCTACTCTCTGTGGATGAAAGAGCTCACAGAAAATTATTTTTTAAGAAAGGCACAAATGTGAGAATTCTTCCTGCAAAAAAAGAAACTTGACTGATTGGTTTTGGTTTTTTTTCTAATTTGCAAAGTGAATCTGTTCTGTATTCTACCTGTCTCAGTTAAACACTTTCTCATGTCCCAACCTCACTCAATTAGTTGGTTAATTTGCCTTCCTGATGCAAAAAAGCTGAAATGCAAAGCAGAGCTGGGACTGTCCTGCATTCCCAGGTGTTCCCCACCAGTGTCCAGCTTTGTGTGACACAGCCAGCACTGAGAGAGGTCCCTGCTGCCCAGGAGCTCCACGTGGCTGGAGGGAAAGCAGAGGGAGCTCCCCATTCCCAGGGGCAGCATCCCCAGGTTCTGCCCACCCTCAGCAGGAGGTGCAGCTGCACCTGGCATGGTGCTGCCTTGGGACAGTGCAGGGGTGAGAGGCACAGAACAGCCTTAAACCAGCTCGTTCCACCCCTGCCATGGGCAGGGACACCTCCCACTGGGCCAGGTGCTGGAATCCAGCTTTGCATCCAGCATCAGCCATGGCAGCACCAGGAGCAGGTCCACCCTGCTCCTCACTACCCCTGTTGGCTTCTGCACAGTCCTGGAAGTGCTGGATGGCAGCACAGAGCCCAGCTGTGTGTGACTGGTGAGCAGTAAAGGGGTGGTTATTTACCATTGTGCAGATAAAAAATGGGTGTTCCCAGTGCCATGAGGTTCCATCAGTCTGAGGGAGCAGACCCTGTTACCTTGGAGCTGGGAGATTGTCCCAGAACAACCCCACGTGCCAACAGACCCACTTGGTAAAAGGGAATTGCTTCATTGGTAGGGTAACAGATTTTACAGTAGTGCATTGCTCCTCTAATTCTTAATTTGAGTCACAAAGCAGATCAATTAAAGGGAAAAAAGTGAAGTAATGAGTTGCCACTAAAATTATCAGCTGTGTAGTAAACACCAAAAATGAAAAACTAGCTTTTTTTTCCTTTGTAACACAGTCATAGATGGTTTGGGTTGGAAGGGTCCTTAAAGACCATCTTGTTCCAACCTTCTGCCATGGGCAGGGACACCTTCCTCTGTCCCAGGTTGCTCAGAGCTCCATCCAGCCTGGCCTTGCACACCTCCAGGGATGGGGCAGCCACAACCTGTCTGCACAAATACAGTTTCCATAAGCAGACCTAACTTCTAACTTTAACATTTGTGAGTAGCTGATCCCTCTCAAAAAAAAGGTCAGCTTCCTATGCAGAGAAGGGTGCAGTGTGTTTCTCTATAAAGATATGTTTGTGTTTCTCCATGAAGATAAAACTGGGGAAAGGGTGTGAAAAATCAGTATCTAGCTTCTTTCTGCAAGGTCGAGTTGAGGATGATGACATTCTAGAGAGAGCATGTTTTCTGTGCAGGAGATGCTCCTCTAGGTACTGTGGTTAAGGATGACAAGAAAATGCCACCCTGGAAGGAACAGTGTAACACTGAAAGGCTCCTTACCTGTTCTCTGTGGCTCTCAAACACTTCCCCCTGTGCTGTCCCATTCCCTGCCCAACCACAGAGCTCTTTTGTAGGGGTTAGGGCTGAATGAATTCTGTCACTCAGCTGTCACTCAGTCCCTGCACCCCTGTGACCCCTTTTTGCACTCCCTGTGGTTCCACATTTATTGCTTTCCACAGCAGAAAATTCCCAGAGCAGGGACAGGTGGCCAGCCAGGTAGAACTGCCTGTGAGAGGAGAGAGCACAGAACTAACTGGTGTGTTCACATTGTGCTCTCTGAGGAGGAAACAACCAAATGTGATGCTAAAAAATTTAAGAAGCCAGGGACTGCAAACGTTTTGTGTCAGGATGTTTAGCTTAGATTGCAATATTTAAACCTGCCCAGAGAGGTCTGTGCTATGGAAAGATTTGTGATTCTGCAGAGGCAAGTGCTTTGCATGCTGAATCTCAGGGAGCAACAGGGCACCACAAGCTGTTGACTCTCCTTCCCCTCTTCATGAGCTAGGCTGGCACTCCAGGAAAATCCATGACAAAACACAGGCTGAATTATGCATGGGGTGTGCACAGATAGAGTGTTTGGAATGCATGGCAGCACACAGAGACACCTCACAGTGCACACACAGCACCGTGTACACGCTCATCACTCAGACCGAGCCAGAAATGCCACAGAGGCACGACCAAATACTCCTGTACAACTGTGCTCATCAGAACAGCAACTGCAGCAACATATTTCATCATTCTCAGAGCCTCAGTGCAACATGACAAATGACACGAGACTCTGTGTGACACAGCTAATGGAAAAATGTTGAACAAAATATTAATGCTTAGTATGTGAACTCATTAGAGAGGTGCTTTAAAATGCATGAAATGGAGGGAAAAATGTGTTCTTTAATGAACAGAGAAATAAAATCAGTGGTCCTGCAAAGCTTGTAGTGTGCTAACAGCTTTGTGTATGCAAGTCATTTGTCAGGAGAGTGGCAATGTTTCTGTGCAGAATCACCCTGCAAAGCAGAGGCACTGAAGGAAATAATGCAGGGTGTCTGCACAGGAGGGACTGGTGCAAGTTGCTTTAACTGTGCAGCATGACAAGGTGGGTGATGGATTCATCTTACACTGACACCCTTTAGGGTGATAAATATACTGTTAGAACAGGTAACAGAAATAAGAAAACTAGTGTCAGAGTTTCAAAATGATACCTGATTTAAAGAGTGTATTAAAAATCATGTAAAGCCAATTTCGGGGAAGGATTTTTCTTTCTAGAAACTACAAAAATAAGAAAATGCTGCTGTTTCCAGATGCAGTCTCTTCCCCAGGAGGCTAAGGGTTCTAAGCTTGGTAGGGAAGAAAGCCCTGCACGTGCAGAAGGGAGAGAAAGTGGAAAGGAAACATTTCAGCCCCATTTCCACATTGTTTCCTGTGCTGCACGGGTGAGCTTTCAAGGGTCTGGCAGGCCTCTGGAGTCAGTAGCAGAATAGCTGGGGAAGATGTTCCCTGGAAAGATTACTTTTCATTAAATTTCTCCTGTGACTCACTTGCAACAAATCAGCATTTTCTAACAGAGGAGTTCCAGAGGGTTGCTGCAGTTGCATAATCCAGGAGCTGTGGGTGATGACAGTCCATAGGTTGGACTGGAGTGACTCAGTCAATTCCCATTATTCAGCCCTTGTTTGGAAGGAGGTTTTGCCAAGAGAATGTGGAGTGTGACTAAGCACCTAAACTGTAGCTCTGAACCTGAAAATGATCTCTTTTGTGGAGACCCAGAGATTTGGAAGCTTTGTGTGGAATAAATGGATGTGCCTTGGGAGGGGGAGGATTAATCCAGACGTGGTTTGATACAGAGCCTGGTCAAGGCAAAATTTCAACTTTTTAACATTATCTTTTAACATTGTAGCCAAGTCTTGTAACACTGAGTTTGCCAAGTCATGAGGGTGGTGAAAGTTCACAATTTTTGTTCTTTCTGCCTTACCCCCTAAAAGAAATGAAAGAAAAAGCAGTTTTGATGTTCATGTGATAGAAAAATCCTTCTTTTTAAACCTACTGAGTATGGGACAGCAAATGTCAGCCTTGGTTCATTCAATGAACTTTGCAGCTCTCTAGACTGGCCCCTGGTTTATAGAAATAAAGTCATTCACTAAATAAGGTTATCAGGCTTAATATTACCCTGCTGATAATGCAAGAAGGTCTCTCAGCCTTTTTTATTTCTCCTTTTTCCTATATGCCCACTTTTCCCCATTTTACCTGCTCTCCTACTTGTCCTTCTCCACCTTGCATCAAGTTTCTCTTCACAGTATGTGGTTTCTTTCTCCTGCTCTTTCTATAGACTTTATTTACTTGCACTTCTTAAACTCCTTCCTCTTTGCCATCACTTGCTGCTATTAAATTTCAAGGAGTATCTACAAGTACCTGTGGGAATGGTGTCTCTTTCAGATGGAACAGCACGTTTGAAGGAGCAGCCTGAAGGGGAGAGGTGTTAAAGAGTTGCCATGATGTGGTCTGCATATTTGTGGGCTTGACTGGGAATGTGGGATGGGTTCTGAAACCTTCCATCAGATAAAAGAGATGATACACAGGTTACAAAGATGTGTGGAAAATACTCCAGGCGTGGAACAGCTGCAGTTGCAGAGACAGGGAGCTGCCTATCAGCAGAAATCTGATTTCACAGTGGCTGGGCCACTTTCCCACTGCACAGGAGGCGACTGAGTCTCCTTAGGCAGAGCCCAAGCTGAGCATCCTGGGCACAGAAGCATTGGGAAAAGGCTCCCCACTGTTGTGCTTTGGTTTTGAGAGTGTTTTAACCTCTACACACACAGAGTTTAGAGATTAAAGATTGAATTTCATTTGAATACAAAACTTTTTATCTTATATTAGCTTATATTTTCAGCATGCCTAAATCTAAACATATTTGTACCAAAACCCTTCACTGTACATTTCCCTTTCAGACCTGTTCAGCCATTCACACAGTCCTATTCTTTGTCAAAGACAGTCTCTGGTAATATTCTACATTTCCTTTGATTTCTTTCACATTTCTTAAAGCAAGGTGACTGCTGACAAGCAGTTACATGCCAGTTTTAGTGTAACAAACACCCTTGATTTATACATCAAGGAAGCCCAGTCTTCACTTGGCAACAGAAACAGCCCTCAATTAGGATGAGATAAAATGAGGAAAACTGATTTCTGTGGTACCATAACATCACCCATTTCCTTTTTCTCTTGCAAAATGTGCTCTGTAAATTCACCTTATAGAACAGACAAAGTGTATGTAGAATGTGCAGATACCCTAAAGCACATCACAACAGCAGTGTTTTACACTGAGAATTACATCTTCAGAGGTGCTGAACAGGCCCACAGGTTTGTGATCCAAGACACTGGTCCCCACAGGACAGATAAAATTGTCTTCTGACATCTGAAGATTCATAAATGGAGCATTACTTAGGAGCCAAGATGTTACCTGTAACCTCACGAACCTGGCCAGCATGAATTTTAATCACAGTATAAGGAAATGGAGTAGATATAATCCATTTGTTGATATTGATGAATAAATGTGGTTTTCTGCATGTCACAGTAAATATTTGGCTATGTGTGCATATGCACACATGCTCACTAGATATATTAAGAACATACATATGCTATAATTTTAGGGATTTAGTTTGATATGTACATTTTGGATGCATCTGTTAAACTACAGTTATTCACAGCCTTGCAGGATGAAAAATTCAGTTTCATAAAATTCTGTTAGTGATTTTCAAACTGGCATGATCACCATGTTAATTACAGTGTGATTCAAACCCTTTTTCTTTTTTTTTTTTTTAAACTTTCTTTCTTTTTTTCCCCCTGTCCTGTAAAATTGCCTGCTTAATATTCTGGTTCCCTTCTGGAAAGACAGTAAGTGAGGACAAATGTTGCCTGCCCATTGGGAGCTTTCCTTGGCTATGAACACACAAAATGACTCAAGAAAAAGTAGCTCAGGCAATTGATGGGAATCAAAAGTTTGGTCAAGAGAAGGCAACCCAGAGCACTGAACATGCTTTTCACAGCTCAGGAAGGAGCTGTGCTGGAGCATGTCTGGGGTAGCAGCTGAGCAGTGATTCATGGACTCACCTCCTTCCTTTCACCCTGTAGAAAACACTGAGTATCTGTGTACAAAACTTCCAGCTCCAGTAAAGTGAATTACCATCATCCCTGCTGGTCTCTTATGAAACTGCCCTAATGCTCCTTGAATTGTGTTAGGGATTTGTTAGGTTAAGCACATGGGAGATTTTGAGGTGTTCAGATAATAAAGGGTATAATAAATGCAAATTACACAGTAAATATAGGAGGGAGTGATGAAGGGTTTCAGTGAGAATTATCTGCTAGATAAATTCTCTTCTCAGCAAACTGCAGTGGCTCTTCCCTCCTAGGAGAGGCTCTTTGCAGTGCTTAACAGGTACCTGCTTCTCAGAAAGAGCCTAAACAGATTTATCTCCTCAGCCCAAAGATTAACACATCATCAGTAGTGACAGATTGCAAAGCAGAGAGATGGATTGGCAGGGGAGAAGACAAGTGAAGCATCAAAATGTCATCCTGCATTCATTATGTGTGCAGCTTCCCAATTAATGCACAGAATCTCTCCTCTTAATGGAATTGTTACCTCTAGAGCTGCATAAACCATTCTGCCTAACATTGTTTATTTTTTTCCCTCCAGTTCATTGTGAAAGCCTAGTTTGATGGCTTGAAAACAAGTGTTCCCTTTCTCCCCATCACTTTCCTCTTCCATTTTTCTAATTGGAAATTACATCTTTAATTTGCCTTCATGTTTATTATTCCAGCATTCCTCTTTCCTGAGATTATCTAGATGCCTTTGCCTCCCCACCTGCCCCACCTGGTGTGGGGGATAGGGAAAGCTCCATCACTGAGAGTTTCTTGTACCAAGGTTGAGATTAACAGTGATAGTTCCACAGTTCCACACTCTTTGTTGTGTTGATACAGTAATGAAACACATTTTCTGTTCCTGCACTGAGCTTTCTGCTATGTTCTGGTATATCCTGGTAGGCAGTTCCTGCTCCTGCAGACAAGGTGAACTGACTCCTTATTGCCCTAATTGAGTAATTACTCTGTATCCACCATCCCTTGCTCAGCTGTAGAGTTGTGTAAGTACATTTACAGACTGATCAACACCCTCCAGTGATTCAAACTCTTGCATTTTCCTTTGATTTTTATCTTCTGCTGAAGGACATCATCCCAACATTTTTATCTTCTTTACACATGGAGTACAAAAGCTTTGTAATGATCACCTTGACTGTAGTGCTGCTGTGTCAGTGCTCCCCCAGTCACCCTTCCCTCACCCATTTCAATCAGATTCACTCGCTGTTTGTTGTATCATAAAAAAAATAATGTGACTTTCTAGCTCAGAAAAAATGTCACATTTAGAGCTGGTAACGTATTGTGAGAAAATACATTTTGTATTGGTTTGTTGAGTTCATTGTCTGCCTCACTTGCAGATGATGTTACTCACTGTGCAGAGGGCACTTAGGAATGTCCTTTCTGTCCTGACTAGCTGATTGTTTTCCACCAAAAGCTTTGTTCTCCAGTAACTTTTGTGGTGGCTTTTCAGGTCAAGGCTTCTGTTTCTCTCTCTGAGAGCTGGGCACTTATTGTCTGGTGCACAAGCCTGTGACAAGATGCAATATTAATAACACAGCAGGGAAAATCAGAAGTGTATTATTCATGTCAAGGGAAGAGTCACAGCTTGGCCTATGTTTTATATGAAGGGCTGCCTTCAGAGCAGTAACTGATCCCACTCCATCTTTTGCCTGACTAGATTTACATTTTCCTGAGCAGGTATTTGAATAAGATGATCTCTACTATCCTATACTCTGTGGAACACACTCTTTTTGCAGTATGTGAACCACAAATTACCATCATTTAATAAGAGTTTTCCAGTCTCCATTCCACAATATTTCTCAGCTGGCCCTCTCAGTCCTACTTGCTGCTCTTCCTGTTACTCACACTCGAGTCCTTCATCCACAAACCAGAATTTTCCTGAGTGCCTGTGCAGCCCTGACTTGTTAGTTACCACAAGTGTGGCTTTTGAGACACCAGCTCTCAGGGGAGCCTTCCCCCAGCATCCTGTCAGCTCCCCATCCCAGCTCAGGGGGAAAGGGAAATATCCTCAGCAGCTGCACATTATATATTCCTTAGTCATTTCACATAATGCCTTTTAGAAATGTTTTAAACACTTAGCAGCTTCTGTTTCAGTTATGGGGGTCTTTAATATGCAAGCAGATTGAGAATTTTGGGGTTTTGTCTCCCAAGCCTGTTAATTGGTGAAGAAACAAATTTTCTAACCCAACTTTTAAGTGCCTCTTTTGGCTGCCTCTTAAACAGCTTTTAACCCACAACTGAATCATGTCTCCCCTCTTTCTTTTTTTACCCTGTGTGTTGCACCTCCATCTTTGATGCAGAATACAATGTTGGAATTCACACCAAATATTGCCCTTGACCTCCCTGCAACTCCTTAATTCCACTGAAATTGCTTACTTCTTGTTGTTGGGTTTCAGTTTCTGTTATCCACCTGTAAAAATTTAGGATTCAGTTCCCTGGGAGTGATTGGGGGATTATTTCTGTGGAGTTATGTTCAGTTATGGCATTGATCCCTGCAGTTCACTGCATATAGCAATGTTAATATTTGGGATCAGTTTGTGGCCTGAGTAGAAAGTAGCTCTTCTTGGGGACTCACCACTGGGACAGAATGTGGTGGTTTCCCTCTCTCCTTTACCTGCTCTGCAGAAATTTCTTTTCCAGTGCATTTTCCTGCAGGATTTTCTGTCCCTGGCTTCCTCAGGACACTCAGTCAGAGGCACCAGACTCTGGTGCCTCAGTGAAGCTGCTCTGCCTCGTTCACAGAGCTCAGAGCAGCCTGAGCTTTCCCTGGATCTCAGCCCATCAGATGAAGCAGTTTCTCTTCTGAGCTGCCAGGAGTCAGGCTTTCCCAGTTTCCACTTTTTCCTTGTCCTTCCCCAATTTGTACTTTTTCACTGCCAAGCTCTCTTGGCAGCTCGAGGTGAAGTGCTGTTAAAACACTCTCTGTTGTTACAGGCTCCATGGAGTGGTTTGGTTTTGCCTCTGTCCCAATTTAACAGCAGAAAAGTTTCAGTCATTTTCAGGGTGTTCTTGACCCCTGCAGCTGGTTCTTCCTGCCATACAGGGACATCAGGACAGGCCAGAGGGATTTCTTGAACTACAGTGACAGGGAGGTGCCCACAGCATGAGCAGTGTGAATGATGAAAAGCTGCTGGAACAAGGATACTGGATAAACTGCTCATAAATGGCAACAAATTCTCATGTTTTTTCTCTTTTTACATAGAATATTTGATGGAGGGGATGGATGTTTTCATTGTTATAAATCACTGATTACTTTCAAGCTGGTATCTGTCTTTTTAATATACTGAACTTCCATATTTGTAGCTTTTGGCTACTGTGCTTTAAAAACCTCCAACACATCAAATCAGTCTTTTAGAGTAGTTGGGTATTTGGGCTTCTTTAGGCTGAAAATTTGATTTCTAACACCATAAACTAAAGAATGTGGTGCATAGTTCACCATGTAGATCATTATGTGGTCAGAAGTGCTTCATTTTCCTTATGAATCCATCATAGCATAGAGACCTGTAGAGTTCCTGAACAGAGAAAGGTAAAATTCTAAACTCAGTCACCATCTCTGAAGTACTTCAGTGAGTTATGCCCTTTTGCAAATGTTACCTATAATGGCATCCAGATTCTCCATCTGGTGTTATCCCATATAACTTTCTGGATGTTGGATGTTGAATGTTGACCCTTTTTATAATTTGAAATTCATCTGGTGTCATAAACAGCGGAAAACTGTGGGCTGTAACCATGTAATCATCCCATTCTGCACTTCTGAAAGGGTTTTTTTTCCATTTTAGTTAGTGGCTGAAATCATGCCATCCTCTTTTTCTCTTTTTTTTTGGTGGCATTCTTGGGGCACTGATAGACATCATCAGTGTCTGAAGAAAATTGCTGTTACTTAACCTGTTTTTTTGTGCCAGGGATTCCTTCAGCTTCCTTTCTTGAAAAAAACACTGCTGCAACATTAGAGGCAGACTGAGTTTTGGTATAAAGATAATATTTCACTGCCTTGTGGGGTTTTTGGGTCTCAGTCTCACACTTACATGGAGGTGTAGAGTGTTCTGCAGCTCATTTGTAGAAGTTTAATGCTGCTGCTAACTGGCAGTGCAAGAGTTTTGTCATCCTGAGAATATTTCGCCCTTTTCACCTTTTCCTGTTTTTGTGTGGATTTGTGCAAGTGTGATGAGTGCCAAGTGAAGAACTGGTCAAGTGGGATGCTCTAATTGCATTTCCTCAGACTTTGCATTTCCAACACTTTTAT
Source organism: Buphagus erythrorhynchus (assembly GCA_013400855.1). Lineage (NCBI taxonomy): Eukaryota > Metazoa > Chordata > Aves > Passeriformes > Sturnidae > Buphagus > Buphagus erythrorhynchus. Next base: position 104,094 of record VZTT01048180.1, read on the forward strand.
CTTTCCACATTGCTGCGCTGTTTAATTCACTTGAATTAAATGATGAGTCCTAAAGTGAATTTTTTATGAATTAAAAGGGCTGTGAAATAATGGAGCTGAAGAATACTCCAAGGGCAATAGGTGCAGGAATGGAGGTGAGGCTCATCTGCTCTGAATTTAGATACCTGCAAGAAACCTGGGCAGGTGTCAGGTCCTGCAAGGGAAGGAAATGCTAGGAAGCACTTCAAATAACCCATTTTTTAGGCCTCCTCTGCAAGAAAACCAACACAGAACTCACAGAGATTCCAGCAGGACCTATGGCACATATTTTGATTAAAAATTAGACTGAATGTGAGGGGTTTAAATGGTGTCAGCAGAACTGGCCTGAACCTCTCTAATGGAAGAGACAGGCATTACATTTCTGAAGGAAAGGATCAATCGAGATTAACTCTTCTGACAGGTGTGAAGCTTTCTTGATGCATGTGAAAACAAATATGGGACACCCTCCAAATTGCTGCACCTAATTTTTGTCTGTGAAATGGATTTCTTTAGGAGAATAATTATTGTGTTTTAGATTAGCTGTCATAGAAGATTCTTAAATGGCCCTTTACAACAAAAAAGTGATTTATTTTGGCTATTTTTTATCACTAAATGTATATAGTACCACTAGATTGCAGTACTTTCAAGCTTTTCAGTAAACCCCACTAAGTCTTGTGCAAGGACTCTTTGGAGTCTAAACATGCCCCCAGACTGTGAATGAGGCCCAGTGTGTGTCCTCAGGGAATTTCCTGTTTTTTATGGGTGGACAGCAAGCACAGCTCTTTGCTCAAACAAGGTTTTAATCCTGTCTAAGGAACGAAGGAAGGCAAATATTAAAAAAAATACACTAGTTATATTAGAATACATTCCTCAGCTCCCAGGGAAAAGGAAACATTGAGAATAGAAGGAAGGAAGTGCATCAGAGAATGAGGATATGGACAGTTTGTAGGTGGTGGTGAGGAAAGGAATGCTTGGAGGGATGCAGGAGGAGATGAAAATTGGGAGGCAAATTTCAGTGTTCCATTGCCTGCAATACAAAGCAGTGCCAAGGTGCTCTGGTACAGACTGCTCCAAGGCAGCTTCAATTACCCCAAACTGGTGAATCTAAAGTTTAAATAAGATTTATGAGATGCATTGTGTGCCTTCAAATCAGAAGGAATAAAGTCTCACTGTTGCATTCATTACAGATAGACATATATCTTTATGTACATATTTAATAACAAAAAGCAAGGAAAATTTGTAAAAGTTAAGATTAAATGTTTTATATTTGCATTTCATTAATTCAGGAATGTTTTTGGAAAAACTAAAATTTTAGAAGAGAAATTCAGACTGTAATCATGATGTTAAGTTAAAGCCAACCCTCTTTTAAAGAGTAAAAATTGACATTCTAGTAACCACTCATCTGCAGAGACAAGAAGTGAATTTTACCTTGCATGCCATCAGATGAAATTATTTTATTTTATATGAATTACTATGAGAAGAATGATTCCATTTGTACAAAAGGCTCTTGGATGTATTGAGATGTGTTCTGACAGACAGAGGTTTGTACTACATATGTGTTTTATTTGTTCTCATCTGAGCTTTACTGATGGCCATTTCTATTGCATTCCTTTAGCATGGAGCAGCTCTGTGTTTTGATCAGTCAGGTATCTTTACTAAGATTTTAAATCTAAAATTTGAAGAGTAACTAAGTAAGGGAGAGTAGTTGTTATTGTCAAGAAGAAAGACAGGTTGTATTTCATCTGTGATTTTGCTTGTGAAAACAAGTTAAAGTTAGGTTTAAATTCAGGTTTTGCTTTTTAGTGCTGTAAGAGCAAAATTAATTTTCTGTTGCTCATTGTCTGCTCCACCTACAAACTGTTTGAACAAGCTTTTATTCAGAAAAAAGAAGAAACTCAGCAAAGTATCAACCAGCTTTGCTGCTAATCCATGGAAAATTGGGCAGCATCACTTTACCAGCAAAGCAAAGAGAAGGGCTGGGATATAGAAGTGTAAAATGGCACATGGACTGGAAAATTGATGCCAGTCCTCAGAGTTCCAGTCCCCAAGCAGACCAGGTCCATCCCTGGAAGAGCTGTCCTGCAGCCTGGGTGGTACATTGGACAGCTCTGGGAATGCTGTGGGTCCCTCCCTGCTGTGTCCCTGGCTGTGCAAAGACCCAAATCAAGGCCATGCTCCTTGGCTTGTGAAGAGAAAGATTCCCTGCCTTCCTGAGCAGAGCTGTGCAGGGTGATCCATCAGCCCAGCTCTCAGCTGATGGGAAATGACAAGGTGTGAGAGGGGAGGGAAGTGTTTTGTGATTGCAGGTGAAACCTGCCTGGCACTGGTGCGTGTAGGACACAGTCACTGCACTCTCAATGCCCTGGGAACAGCAGAGAGACAAAGCAAGAGGAATCTTAAAGTAGTGCTTGTGAAAAAATCACACAGTAGACCACTTATTTTAGTTCTGTAACCATTACAGAGAGAGGAAAAACTCCTCCTGTTAATCTTCCCCACTTGCCTTTATCCTTCACTGTCCTGTGGTTTTGAAGGATTTTTTTCAGACTCACTAAACTGTGCTTTCTCCAGGTATGTGCTCCCAGACACTGGGTTTGATTGTGTCCTTGTTCTCAGCCATTTCCAAATTGGGAACTATTTGAAATTCCTGCTACTTGGCTATGAGACTTCGGGCACTTTTTCCCCCCTTTTGGCTTACTCTTCTTACAACCCTAAAAGCACATCCAAACTTGTGGTGAAGGGAGCAGTTCTGAGCAGAGCTGGCGTCAGGCGTGACAGCTCCAGAGCAGTTGTCACTGGAGTCAGGAATCTGGGAAGAGCTGTTTATCTCCACTGTGATTAACAGGGTGATGCCATGGACTGCATGCCCAAGCAAACGTTTTGGATACCATAAATTTTTTTTGGTCCTATGACTTAATTTAGACATTCCATGTGGCACTTTATAAAATAAAGAATTCCCTAGTGCGCCATTATGGAAACAGAGTTTCTTTTGGCCTTTGCCCAGTGTTATACCAAGGGATCACTTTTAAGGACATCTATTGTAGCTATTGCCTAGAAAAAGCAGTTCAGCCATAATAGGTTGGTTGTGTACACTTTCAGCAAACCTTTAAATATTTATACTTTCTAATTTATGGTGTGTGCTCCTTTCCTTAAATAAAGAGCTATCCTGAATATTATCCATCTAACTCTTCCAAAAATACAAACCAGAGCACTAACCCAAACAAAGCTCTTCAATTGTATTGCTCTTCTTAGTTTACCTCAGTTCCATACTATTTAAGAGATTTTTTCCCTTTTGTGATTGTTCACTGCAGGCGAAGCAGTTGCAAACTCCTGTTGGAAGGATCTAAGGAGCAAGCAAGGATGAGTTTTACTAAATTTCTCTCTTTCCTTTAGAAGACAGACTTGCCTCCAAAAAGACCTTTTTCTTCAAAGTATTGTTAACATAACGGTAGCAACTCGTATTTTCTATGAAAGATTGAAAGATAATTAATTTTTAAGTAGAACCAAAGAGGAAAAAAACCAAAAAAACAGTGGATTTGACAGCAGAAGGATCAGGGGATGTAACTTCTAGTGAAGCATCTCTGTTTACTTTGTTATCATTTAAGGAGACTCTCTTCAATTATGTTTGTTTTTTATGGCATCTTGCTTATAAACTGCAGAGCAAACAATTTCCCAGCACAGCATAGTGTCACAGACACCTTGGCCCCTTTCCCACACAACAGCAAATTAAACAGACACTTTGCCCCCTCCACAGACTTTTAAGTCAAAAAACAATCAGAGCTAGCAGAGGAGGAGGATGTTCTCTGCTGAGCAGCCCAGGAGAGGCTCTTTGATTCACTCAGCAAGTGCTGCCAGGGCTGGGATGTGTTTGTGATGGGCTCAAGGCACTGGGAGGTTTTAAAGCAGTAAAATGTTATGTATCCTTGCAAGAGCACTGCTCCTGCAGGAAGGTCAGGTCATCTCTGGCTCTTTGGGCAGGTTCTGTCTCTGCAAAGCTGTGGGAGCTTCACTGTGGGTTAAGGGTGAGAAAGGACTTTAAATTTGTAACAGAGTCACTGCCCAAACCAGGCTCCAGGTGTGCTTTTGGTGCCTGCAGGTGAAGCCATTCTGTACATACAGGGTGGTGTGGAGCAGGGGCTGTGGAATCAGATGCTCCAGATGGACACAGTGAGAGTTTTCACTTGTGCCATGAGGATCAGCTTTTCCCAGAGTCTGAGGCTGATTTACTGCTCAGTGCAAAGACACTTGTGTCTGGTATGACACAGTACTCTTAATATTATATTAAACTTCATACAAATTATTGTTCTATGGATAATAAAGGCTCTGATCTGTGCATAAGGGTTTGGCATAAAATCTATGTTCGAGCTTCCTTTGATCTAAAAGGAAAAAGGGATTTCTCTGATTTTTCTTTTTAAAAAGTGGTGCTTGGTATTTTTTCCAGAACTGTTGTGCTTTCCTCAATAATGACATAAATGCTATTTTTTGCTACTTCCTTTGGACTCTTTTCTCTCTCCAATCTTAATTTATGGCAAAGGAACAGAACTTTAAGACATACTGCTTTCCCATGTAAATCTTTTCTATAAAGCGTAAAAGAGAAAGTAATAGATAAAAACTCATGAGCTTCTTTTTTCTGTTTGTTTTGATTATAAAATATTTCTGTTTTCTGTTCCATCCACAACTGGAATATCCTTTCTAGTCATCTTCCCAGTCCTGGGAACTTCTTGCTGAAGATAACATCACGTTTGGCACACAGATAATGTAGTGATATATCCTGAGTGTAGCCCTGCAAATCTTTATTTAATAATAAAATATTTGGTATGCTGATAAATTTTTATTTTAGGCAATGTCCTGCCAATTATTTTCACTTACTCTGCCACCTATAATCACCTCATTAGCAGTGTCTACACTATAATAGAACTGCTTCTCCCTGTGTTTGTCTTTCCCTTCTCATTTTCCCCGGATAAACAGTATTGATATGTGATGGGATGGTTCCAACCAGGATCTGTCACCTCCTCCTCAGTGTAAAATACAATGTCAGACTTGCTTCTCTGCAGGATTTTTGGGTTTTGTTTTCTCATGGCCTGAAGGATTTGTGTTTTAACAAGCATTCTGTTTTCATTTAGGAGAGTTACTGAGTTGTGTGTGCCCAGATTCACACACCACTGAACTCTCGGAGGGTCTGGTGGTGAACTTTCACAAGAGGAGCTGCTGAACACTTGAGACTTTTAGCAGTTCCACTTCATTTATTGGTGCCAAGCCCTTGAAAAATCTGTCAAAAGCTGAGGAGATTCAAAATGGGATTGGAGACCACTTCAGAAACTAAATGTTTTAATCATTGAAGTTCTTGTTGACTGATACTTTGACAGGAACTAAAACTTTACTAAAACTTTAATTGCAGGACTTAGGCCAGTGTTTGAGAGATTAGGACCAGGAAGGTGTGCTCAAAGATGGGAATTGTTTTATCTCTGTCTGCTCTAGAAGTCTCTCCTTTGGACAGCACCTGGTGCCAGCCAAGGGCAGAGGCAGAGCACAGGTCTCAGTCAGCCACGGGTCTGAGCCAGCCTGGCAGTCGTGGCACTCCTAAAGCCCTGAGCAATTTGGGGAATCTGGCCTACAGTGACCAGATGGCACTTCCATTATTCTCACATACCTTCACACTGGAGTTAATTATTGCAGAAATTCTCTTGTCCTGCTAATCCTGTAAATATATCTGTGACTTTGAGCATGGACAGAGAGTTTCCTCATGGCTTCCCATGGGTTTGATTAGGAGCCCTACATGAATTTTGTCTGTATCGTGTCTTTATTCTCCTTCTCTAGAGCTGACACATTACTGTCGTCACTATTTCTTTATGTGGTGCCAGCAAGAGAGTGCCTGGCTCTTCATTAGCTGTCCATATGTAAACCAATAACTTGTAATTACTTTTGAGAGTGCCTTTAGGAAACAAGGAAGTGCCACTTACACATTCACGGCCCTGTTTCAGAAGGAAGTCGGAGGCATCACGCGACTGCCCTGCTGGAGCAGATGTATCTGGGATGCAAAATGTACTTGCCACATGTGGGCCAACTACGAAACAAAATTAAAATTTTAATCAGAGTCTCCATGCATTTCCCAAGTATTAGGCAGCAGATTGTTGGGAGTGTAAGTAGGTCACACGTTGTGTTGAGCGATTGTGCTTTGTCCTTTGCCATCTGGCTACATGAATCAACGTCAGCTGGATGCAAATAGAGCTCTGCAAAGGTGACCTTGGCAACAGGAGTGGGGACTGCAGCAGGCTCACCTGCAATCACAGCAATCCTGGCAGGGAAAACCCCAAAGGAGGAGGGATTTGTATCTAGGAACCCTTATGGCCACTGCTGTCAGTCTGGGAGTCAGCTGTTTGTCAGTGCAGTCCATGGAGTTTCAAGTCATAGATTGCTTTAATCCCTCCATGGATACTCACATTTCAGTGAATGGCCAAGACTCCACTGGAGTTCTGAGCAGGTGTAAATGAGATGGAAGATGCCAAAAAAACCCTGGTCATTATGGTCAATTGTTCCTAGAAAGAGAGATTCCAGATATTTATTACCCTAGGATATGGTTTTCAGGAAACCTAGCTTTTGAAGTAGTCTGCTTTTAAAAGTCTTTTTAAAAGTCTCTCAAAGCTTAACCTAGCAAATAGAAGATATTTGTAGCTCTGTTGAAATGGCACTGTCAAGACAAATTTAGCTGTGAGTTTTTAATGTGGGTCTGAAAAAAAAATCAATAGACAATTTCAAAAAGGAAAACGATGTAGATAAAACTTCCTTCCAACTCTAAACCAATACCGTGGTTTCTGTGTATTGAAGGCTTTGCTTGGTTAACTTGCATTTTGCTGCCTTACTTTAGGTGTCAATGTTTGAAATCTTTGGCTTAAGCATCTTTCAGAGCAAATTATCTACATGACAATTAGAATCCAGTTCTGATGGTTCCCAGTCCTGTTTTGAAACCACCAATCCCAGAAAGGAGTTTTGTGGTCTACTCAAGTTTTCCTAGTTGGCTGCATTAACAATGAAGTCAGAGTTTCCCCTTTATGGAAAATGAGAAAGGGGAAAGGCAGATTTATGGGTTCCCAAGTTCCATGTTATCTGCAAAATGGATTTAACACATGCCAAACCTACAGCAGAGAGGTTCCCTCATACCTTGTGTGAACAGAAGCAGCATTTTCCCTCTGACACAAGGAAATGCTGTGGAGTATGGAAGCCATCAGGTTTCCTCAGCTGCCTTCCCAGGCTGTGACTCATGCAGTTAAAAACACCACTACAAAATCAGAATACAATGCTGCTGTCTGCACACAAGCACACTAATTTAAAATGTGTGGGGACTAATTGTCTTCAAAATCTGGAGTCATTTGGTTTCTCCAGTTACAGCCAGACCCTACTGGAGTTTATGGTTTCTTTTGTCATTATTTTTATTATTATTATCATTATTATTTCTGAAAGCATTTTATGGGAACACAGAAACTACTCTTCTTGCACAGCAAATACATCAAAGCACAGTTATCTGTTTCTCTAGTACTAAAGCAGGGAGAGTGCTGCTTAAAAGTGGGTGTGAAGCTGTTGTAAGATGGTCAGGATGTGACCAGGAGGTAGCCAGGTGTTTATACCTGCTAAATATATGGGAAAAATATTCCCTTGTATTTTTAATATATGAGGAAAAAATGGTATTTTTAGTACTGAAACTGCTAAGAAGCACATTCATCTAAATTAATGTATCTCAGAGAAAGTTTGCAATAACTCATGGCATATGTCCACAATATATGGAGCAAGTAGAACATCTAATTTTGCTTTAAGATTATTTTATTTTTTATTTTACGTAAGTATTATAAATTGATCTGCGACTCCAAGCTGCCTTGAGTATATCTGGATTTGTGATCAGTGCACAGTGTAAGTTATTTTTAGATGTGAAATGCTCTTGCATCCACAGAGTATGGTTATTCACTGCCATAAATGCGCTGGGGAAATAAGTAATTTCAGGGCTTTAAAGTGGTTTGCAACCATCTTCTTTGACTTTATTGGATTTAAATATTTTCCCAGTTCTCGTGAACTATTCAGTGGGGTGAGTCTGTTTCTAATTGATCACCAAGTCAGACATGACAATGTGGTCTCTAGGTTCCAACTCCTGTGTCTGGTTTAAGTTCAAAGACAGAATTTGAAAGCCTTACACAAACTTCATTGAGGGGACTCAAGACAAAATCATGGTCCCTGCTGAAACTGTGAATTCTTTCTAAAGTTCTCAGTCTGAATGGCAGAGGTTTGAATCAGTGCAGCAGCAGGCATTTCCTGGGATATTACTGGATTCTAGCAGAAATTCATGATGCTGGATCAGAGCAGAGACTCTTGTTACAGATTCATACCCAGAGCAGAGCTCAAAACTCATTAAAGCCCTTAGCTGGAAGTGCAAACTTCCATGTGCTGTCTAACAGGAACCAAAGGGAGCAACAATTCCCTAATAATGTTACAGACTTTGGGAGCAAATGTCATTGTTTCCAAACCAGGCAGGAAAGGAGCAGATATTCAGAATGCCAGACAACGTCTGGAACACCTGGACATAGAAGATGGGGAACATTTCTGATCGTGCTCATGTAGGTGTGTTCTCAGTCATTTCCCAGAATCTGTTCGTTTGGGGGGTTTAGATAATGCTATTTACAAACCAATTGAGCCTAACTTTTATTTTTAATTAGGAAAGTTAATTGGAAAATGTCCTTAGAAATTAGGTTTCTCCCTTGACATGCTGTCAATAAATAAGTTATGTTGGAAAACAAGATGAAGGTAAACAAAGGGTTGTTTCAAGCCAGCAGAAAAAAGGAGCTGCTTAGTTCTCTGAACAACAAAACTACATTTTATCATCTAAATATCAACACATTAATATTTATATTTATCATTATTAATTTGATTGCATTCTTTTAATAAGAAATGCAGACAGAATAAGTGTTATTGCAAGTATTTGCTTGCATTCATCTCACTTCCCATTGTTTCTGCATGTTGTCAGTGGTTTGTGCTGCTGAGCAGCTCAGAACTAACCCCAGCTGGGGCAGCTCCCCAGAGTCTGGGGGAAGTTGTCACTAAAGAGCTTCAGACTTCCAGCCCTTCTCCAGCAGGGCTCAGGTTTGCCCCAGGGGGAGGGAACTGCCCCCTATCACTTCATAATTCCCTCTTTGACAGTATCAGCACTGCTGGTTTTATCAGCTTGCCAGGCAGCTTGAACTGCTGGAATAAATGAGACTAAAGGAAACCAAAATGTTGCTTTTTGGTCAGAAGTGAACAGCAGTCTGTGGGTTCTGGTTCTCTGATCCTCAGAGAACTGTGTCCCAAGTGAGCTGGGTCCAGCACTCACCTCAGCTTCCTGCCCTTCCCTCCCCTGCAGGGAGATAAGTAAACCAAACTTCTTCCTTATTTGTGGTCCTGCCTGTTAATGTGAATTCCAGTTGGCAGCAGATTACATTCATGTATTTGATTAATTTAAGCTATAGCAGCTAACAAGCAGATGCAGAATTTGCTCAGCTATGCCTGCAAGAATGGCATCATCTTGGGGAGAGAAAAGGAGAATTGCTAAGGATGCTGTGTGCTTTAGCTACACCAATTTAAGTCATCCATAAATTTGAACTGAAGTCCTCCATCTGTAAAATATCTGGGCCCTGAGTCAATTTGAAATACAAGAGCATTTCAGCCTCCTGGTATTTTTTCAGGTATTAGTAGGACTCCATTTCTTCAAGAAATGATGATGTTCATGAATTGACAGTAGCTTAGTGCAGGAACAGAGACCCTAAAACCCTTGGCTGGTTCTGCAGGGGCCTCTCACTAACAGTCCCTGCCCATTTGCTTCTTAAACAAAATTTTCAACCAAAAGTATAAGAGAAATATTTGAGCAGGAATTAGGCACTTGTACAATGAAAGACAACTTGAAGTACTTCTCACTTATTAAAGGTAGTGAATGTACATTCAATACAATTGTTTCATTAATTATACACCTATCCTGTTTTTTGCAGTGTTATTACTATCACCAAGAACTGTTTAAAAACAAACAAGCTAACTAAGAAATTAATAAATGACTGACTGGGAAAGCTGTTTGAATAAGTATTTTTAGGGTGTCAAGGAAAATGCTAGTAGCAGAGCTGGACACTAATAATTCCTTTTAAATGTTAATTCCAGACCAGATCTTCCAGAATGATCTTCGACAGCTTTCAAAAAATCAAAAAACAGAGGATAACATTAACAAAAATTAATATTATTTTTCATTGCACTTAATGGTTGGAGTTTAAATCTGTCCACAT